>WOXC01007239.1:0-88007 GCA_011680675.1 Gymnobelideus leadbeateri | reverse complement strand
TCTTGACAAAGATACTGGAGTGGTTAACTATTTCCTTCTCTAGCTCATTTTTTTTACAAATGAGGGAACTGAAGTAAACAGGGTTAAGTGACTTGTTCAGGGTCACACAACTAGTACATGTCAGAGGCCAGATTTTAATTCAGATCTTCCTGACTCTAGGCCTGGCACTCTATACATTGAGTCACCTAGCTGCCCCCAAACATTTATTAAGCACTTACTATATGTCAGGCACATAGACCTTGTGCTAAATGCTTGGGAAATAAATACAAGAAAAATAGCCTCAGCCCTCAAGGAACTTATACTATAGTGGCAGAACAGAACATACAAAAAGAACATGAAAAGTATAGTGGGGGTAAGAGATAAGGTACCCAGTATAAGAGCATAATGAAGAAGACAAAAAAGTCCAAAATGAATGGAGTTGGTTGGGAAATGAGGAGAGGTTGGTTTGTCTTTTGTCTTAGATTCAGCAGAGATCCACTGAAACTTACTGATTAGGAAATGTCATGGTCACAAAGATTGCTTGGTCATTGCTACAACAGTCAGCCCCTCTGAGTCTTTGTCACTTCTCCATCTGCTCCTATTTTCCTGAGCCCCCACTACTCTTCCTTTGATACACCTTTGACAGCAAGTCAGGTCTCAGCATCAAGTCATTATCAAACCTGTCTCAGAACACACTGTCCACACCCAACTTGTCTATAAAGACTAAGGTAAAAGGCTTCAAAGTTCCAAGTCCAAACTGAATCTGTGCTTCACTTCTCTGCCCTAAGTCCACTTGCCATTACATTATCATTTAAATTATTTTTATTTTTGAAATAACACTACATTTTAAATTTAAAATATTCATTTGCTTTTAGGACACTGTTTGAATACCCCCTACTTTACAAATCCTCATGCTATAGCACCTTTCTCTTTTGCTCCTTCCTCACTCTGTGAAGATGAAATAAAGGTATAAGAAAGTAGAAGTACTTTGGGTAAGAGGGATAGTACTTGTGCTTCTCTTCACTGGTGTTGTCAGAGAATCAAGAAATAGAGGGAATTGGGGCAGTGTACCAATATGTGTAGGGAATCCTCTTGTCCTGCAGGAAAAGAAAATAGCATCCATCAGAGGTGAGTTTTGTCACCTCAGAAGTCAGTTGGGGCAAAGCCTGAGGCAGATAGAAAGTGAATTCCCGGGCGGAAAGGAAGCAGTAACCTCGCTGAGCTCCTCTGTCACTAAGTCCAAAAGGGTAAATCTGAGCGGATTCCGGAGTGACGGAGCCCAGTGGAAGACAGAGTGTGAGAGAATCCAGCGCAGGAGGTTGCCCAGAGTGTCCGCAGAGGTCGAGCGCAGAGCGCGTGGGGTCTGCACAGCTCAGACCTAAGAGCAGGCAAGCAGACTACACCAGAGAGAGAAAAAGCCCCAGCCTGCAGACTTACCAAGGACGAATCGCAGTCATCTCGCAGAGGGAACGGATCATTGGAGCCAGGTAGGAGAGTCGGGTCCCCAGTGGAGAGAGTGGCTTCCAAGGCTGCATTCAGCCCCCAGCCTGGAAGTTTAGAAACTGCCTGCCTGTATAATACAGGGGCTGGAATGGCAAAGTAAATTCTAGCTGCTCCTATCCTCCCATCCCTCCTTCATGAAGCAGAAAACACAAAGATAAGTTTCCCACCCAGATTGAAATCCCAAGTTAATGGAAATAGCCTCAGGCTTGAGAATCTCCAAGAAAGGGTGTAACTGAGTCAGCCAGGAATCTGAAGAGAAGAGAGGGAGGGGACCCAACTAGCCCCACCTCACCTCACCAACAAAAGCCTACTTATAGCCCAGGGGGATAGAGGCAGAAATCTGAAGTGGTCAGACTCATCCCCACCTACACATCTACATTCCTCACTGACTTCCCTGACTTAGCCATAAACTAGCCACCCAGAGGTATTCAAAGTCAAGGATCAGGCCTCAAACTCATAGCCTGAGACACTAAGAAACAGGAAGTCACAATGGGAAGGAAGGAAGCTGAAAAGGAGAAGGGGAAGGCAAGAAAGTCTATTCGAGCATACTATGCAGGGCAAGAACAACAAAACACACAGGACAATATAAACTCTCTGCCCACACCAGAGAACACAGAAGGAAACATGATCTGGTCTCAAGCCCAAATAGCATTCCTGGAGGAGCTTAAGAAAAATTTTAAAGACCAAATCAGGGAGGCAATGACCAACTTGGAAAAAGAAAACACCTCCCTAAAAAAGGAACTTCAAAAACTAACTGAAGACCATAATTCACTAAAAATTAGATACAATCAAACTGAAACTCAGAACTCTATGATGCAGCAGGAGTCAATCGAAAAAAACAAGATGATCGAAAAATTGCAAGAAAATGTAAAATATCTCACTGGAAAAATAACTGACCTAGAGAGCAGATCCAGGAGAGACAACCTAAGAATTATTGGTCTACCAGAAAGCCATGATGAGAAAAGCAGTCTAGACAACATCCTCCAAGAGATTGTCAAAGAAAACTGTCCTGAGGTCCTGGAATCAGAAGACAAAATAGCTATTGATAGAATTCACCGAACTCCTCCTGAAAGAGATCCCAAACTGAAAACTCCAAGAAATATAGTAGCCAAATTCCAGAATTATAAGATTAAAGAAAAAATTCTACAAGCAGCCAAAAAGAAACAATTCAAATATCGAGGAACTACAGTTAGGATCACACAGGACCTAGCAGCTTCAACATTAAAAGAGCGGAGGGACTGGAATTTGATATTTCGTAGGGCAAGAGAGCTAGGACTACAACCAAGGATTAACTACCCGGCAAAACTGAGCATAATCTTTCAGGCAAGGAGATGGACGTTTAATGAAGTAAGGGACTTCCAGACTTTCCTAAGGAAAAAGCCAGAGCTCAATGGAAAATTTGATCTCCAATTACAAGACTCCAGAAGAACATAAAAAGGTAAACAAGGGTAACATAGACTCACACATGCAGAAGTACACACACCCACACCCACAAACACAAGCTCATTACCTGGGATGCAACAAGGGCAAAATGTTCACATCCCTATATGTGGAGCTGATAACTGTCAATATTTGAAATCTCTATGATTATCATGACCTGCAAAAGGGTTATACTTAGAGGGTGTGGATATGAATGCACTAACATGGAGTCTAAAAAAAAAAAAAAGACTATTAAGGGGATCAATGGTACTGTAATGGGTAAAAGGAAAGGATGAGCTAGGAAAAGGTAAAATATGCCATCTGAAGAGGCATCAAAACACACTATAGAAGAAGGGAAAGTAAGAGGGAGAGGAACATCATTTAAACACTACTCTCACTGGTTCTGGTTCAAAGAAGGATCAAATTAATCAGTGAAGTTTAAGAATCTAACGTGAATACACACATAAATTCATTAAATAGAGGAATTGGAGGGAGGGAGAGGAGCACTGTTTGAAATTTACTCTCATTGGTTTGGAATCAAACGGGGAGTAATTTACTCTGATAAGCATAAAAATTTATTGTGTCCTATAGATAGTGGGAGGGTAAGGGGGGGGGTGTGAAAAGGAGGAGACTAAAGGGAGGGAAATAGTAGTAAGGGGAGAGGGTAGGTTAAGAAGGGGGGTCACTGGGTGGGAACACTGAGGGAGGGGCGGTCAAAAGGGAAAACTTCAAGGAGGGGAAAGGAGAAGGAATAAACAAAAACATAAAACAGAGGAGGGAATAGGATGGAAGGGAAGAGACAGATAGTCATCATTACTGTGAATGTGAATGGGATGAACTCTCCCATAAAACAGAGGCAGATAGCAGAATGGATTAAAAACCATAATCCTACAATATGCTGTCTTCAAGAAACACATTTGAAACAAAGGGATACCTACAGGGTAAAAGTAAAAGGTTGGAGTAAAATTTATTATGCCTCAGCTAAAGTAAAAAAAGCAGGGGTAGCAATACTTATCTCAGATAAAGCAAAAGCAAAAATAGATCTAATTAAAAGAGATAAGGAAGGAAACTATATCCTACTAAAAGGCACCATTGAGAATGAAGCAACATCACTACTTAATATATATGCACCAAGTGGTATAGCATCCAAATTCCTAGAGGAGAAGTTAAAGGAATTAGAGGAAGAAATAGATAGCAAAACTATATTAGTGGGGGACCTTAATCTCCCCCTTTCTGAACTTGATAAATCTAACCTCAAAATAAACAAGAAAGAAGTTAAGGAGGTGAATAGAATTTTAGAGAGACTAGATATGATATATCTCTGGAGAAAACTGAATGGGGATAAAAAGGAATTTACTTTCTTCTCAGCAGTGCATGGTACATACTCAAAAATAGACCATGTACTAGGGCATAAAAACCTCACAATCCAGTGCAGAAAGGCAGAAATAGTAAGCGCATCATACTCAGATCATGATGGAATAAAAATTATATGCAATAAAGGGCCATGGAAAGATAGACTAAAAACTAATTGGAAACTAAACAATTTAATCCTAAAAAATTGGTGGGTCAAAGAAGAAATTATAGAAACAATCAATAATTTCATTCAAGAGAATGATAATAATGAAACAACATACCAGAATTTGTGGGATGCACTAAAGGCAGTTCTCAGAGGAAGTTTTATATCCCTGAGTGCATACTTAATTAAAGCAGAGAGAAGGGAGGTCAATGAATTGGACATGCAATTGAAAAAGCTAGAAAAAGAACAAATTGAAAATCCCCAATTTAATACTAAATTAGAAATATTGAAAACCAAAGGTGAGATTAATAAAATTGAAATTAAGAAAACCATTGAATTAATAAATAAAACTAAGAGCTGGTTTTATGAAAAAATCAACAAAATTGATATACCCTTAGTCAATATGATAAAAAAAAATAAAGAAGAAAACCAAATTATGAGTATCAAAAATAAAAAGGGTGAATCTACCTCCAATGAAGAGGAAATCAAAAAAATAATGAGGAATTATTTTTCCCAATTGTATGCACATAAATATGACAATCTTAGTGAAATGGATGAATATTTACGAAATCACAAATTGCCCAGATTAACTGAAGAGGAAGTGAATTACCTAAATAACCCCATCTCAGAAAAAGAAATCAAACAAGCCATCAATGAACTCCCTAGGAAAAAATCTCCAGGGCCAGATGGGTTCACTAGTGAATTCTATCAAACATTTAAAGAATAATTGATTCCAATACTCTACAAACTATTTGGGAAAATTAGTGAAGAAGGAGTCCTACCAAACTCTTTCGATGACACAAATATGGTACTGATTCCTAAATCAGGAAGAGATAAAACAGAGAAAGAAAATTATAGACCAATCTCCCTCATGAATTTAGACGCAAAAATTCTAAACAAAATATTAGCCAAAAGACTCCAACAACTTATCACAAAAATAATACACCCTGATCAGGTAGGATTCATTCCAGGAATGCAAGGATGGTTTAATATTAGGAAAACCATCAGCATAATTGAGCATATCAACAACAAAACTAGCAAAAACCACATGATCATCTCAATAGATGCAGAAAAGGCTTTTGACAAAGTACAACATCCATTCCTATTAAAAACACTAGAGAGTATAGGAATAAATGGAGCCTTCCTTAAAATAGTTGCTAGCATCTATCTAAAACCATCAGCAAGTATTATATGCAATGGGGATAAACTAGAAGCCTTTCCAATAAGATCAGGAGTGAAACAAAGGTGTCCACTATCACCCCTCTTATTCAATCTGGTACTAGAAACGTTAGCAGTAGCAATTAGAGAAGAAAAAGAAATCAAAGGAATCAAATTAGGCAAAGAAGTGACCAAGCTGTCACTCTTTGCAGATGATATGACGATATACTTAGAGAATCCTAGAGAATCAAGTAAAAAATTACTTGAGACAATAAATAAATTTGGCAAAGTTGCAGGATATAAAATAAACCCACATAAATCCTCAGCATTCCTGTTCATCTCTAATAAAACTCAACAGCAAGAGATAGAAAGAGAAATCCCATTTAAAGTCACTGTAGACATTATAAAATATTTGGGAATCTACTTGCCAAAACAAACCCAGAATCTATATGATCAAAACTACAAAACACTTCTCACACAAATAAAAACAGATCTAAATAGTTGGGAAAATATCAATTGCTCGTGGCTGGGTCGAGCTAATATAATAAAAATGACAATTTTACCCAAACTAAACTATATATTTAGTGCCATACCAATCAATTTACCAAAAAACTACTTTGTGGAGTTAGACAAAATAATAGCAAAATTTATCTGGAAAAACAAACAGTCTAGAATATCAAGGAAATTAATGAAAAGAAATGCTGGGGAAGGTGGACTAGCTATGCCAGATCTTAATCTGTATTATACAGCAGCAGTCATCAAAACTGCTTGGTACTGGCAGAGGTGTAGAGTAGTGGATCAATGGAATAGATTAGGTGCAGGAGACCCAGCAGTTAATGAATATAGCAATCTATTGTTCGATAAACCCAAAGACCCCAGTTTTGGGGATAAGAATGCACTATTTGACAAAAACTGCTGGGAAAACTGGAATACAGTATGGCAGAAACTGGGCATAAGATCACTATCTAACACCATATACCAAAATTAAGTCTAAATGGGTGCATGATCTAGGTGTAAAGGATGATACTGTAAGCAGTTTGGGAAAGCAATGAATAGTTTACCTGACAGATCTGTGGAGAGGGGAAGATTTTAGGACCAAACAAGAATTAGAGAGCATTATAAAATGCAAAATGGATAATTTTGATTACATTAAATTGAAAAGCTTCTGTACAAACAAAGCCAATGTAACCGAGATCAAGAGGAAGGTGGGAAATTGGGAAAGAATTTTTACAACTTGTGTCTCTAATAAAGGACTCATTTCTAAAATTTATAGAGAATTGAGCCAAATCTATATAGGCTACAAGTCATTCCCCAATTGAGAAATGGTCAAAGGATGAATAGGGAAGTTTTTTCAGAGAAAGATATCTATAAACATATGAAGAAATGCTCTAAATCACTATTGATTAGAGAAATGCAAATCAAAACAACTCTGAGATACCACATCTCTCCAGTCAGATTAGCTAAGATGACAAAACAAGAAAATGACAAATGCTGGAGAGGATGTGGGCAAATTGGAACACTAATACATTGCTGGTGGAGTTGTGAACTTATCCAACCATTCTGGAGAGCAATCTGGAATTATGCCCAAAGGATTATAAATAATTTCATACCCTTTGACCCAGCCATACCACTCCTAGGGTTATATCCCAAAGAGATTATAGTAGTGGGAGGAAGAACCATATGTACAAAAATATTTTTAGCAGCCCTTTTTGTGGTTGCAAAGAATTGGAAACTAAAGGGGTGCCCATCAATTGGGGAATGGCTAAACAAGTTGTGGTATATGAATGTAATGGAATTTTATTGTGCTATAAGAAATGAGGAGGTGACGGATTTCATAATTACCTGGAGAGACTTATACAAACTGATGCTGATCGAGAAGAGTAGAATCAGAAGAAATTTGTATACAATCACAGACATACCATATCTGTGACGACCAACTATGACAGACTGGACTCTTTTCAGCAATGCAGTGATATAAGTTAATCCCGAATGACTCAAGAAAGTGAAAAATGCGCCATCCAGAGATATAACTAGAAAGAACTGATCCTGAATCCTGATGGAAGCAAACTAAATGATCTTGTTCTTCTCATTGTTTGGTTTTACTTCTTCCTTACCATCTTTCATCCCACCTAGTACAATATGCCTTTGTAATTGGAATAATGTTTAATATGAATGCATTTGCAGACCCTATACTGTACTATATGCTGTCATGAGGGGAGGGGGGAGGGAAGTAAAGGAAATTTGAAAATCAAGGAACTATGGAATTGAATCTTGTTAACTGAAACTAAACTAATAAATTAATTAAAAAAAAATAGGGGGCTAGCTTAGATGACATAAAAGATCCATTACAATTCTACTCCACAATTCTACTACTTTTTATGAACTCAAGTGACCCATTTAAATCAACATTTATTTCAGAGCCTGTACTAAAACTATAGTTTTTAGGAAGTTATTCAGGAGTGATTATTTTATAAGTGGAAAGGATATATATTCAAAGTTAACCAGTTTTCTACCAATATTTTCTTTAAAATGCACCACTCATAGATACTGACATTTATAAGTACTGTATTTCATAATACACAGACAAGTAACCTGACATTTATATGGTAAAGGTCAGGGAAAAAAAGGTCTTCTATCACAAACATTTCTTCTGGCATATATATATATATATATATATATATATATATATATATATATATATATATATATAATTTGACTCTATTTACCAAGACTTTTTAGAAATCATGTAAAGAACAGGGCTAGATTATGGTTTGCTGCTAATTTGCATGTCAGAAAGAGCATTATTATGAAGCATGTCTGATGGCATACAATTATGGGGAAAATTCCTTTAGCTAATGCTGAAATTTTTCTCTCTTGAAGTATAGTTATAACTGTTAGAAATAATAATCTTGCCAAGAATTCCACCTGGCCATGAGTGAATTTAGAAAAAAAAGATTTTTATTTTATGTTGTTTCAGACTGGTGACTTGGTCTTTAATCCCTTGTGGAAAAGGGTCACTTAGTAGACCCAAGCACACTCTCAAAACAATTACAAACTCTTTTATAACCATCCTGATTCAAATTTCCCCTTTGCTCTCCATTGACTTTATTCAAACTCCTGAACCTCTGAGTGCATGTTCTCCTTCCTGATAGGCTCCCCCTAAAATAGCTTGTTAAGCATGTGTACAAACTTCTGATTGTTTACCTGATCAGAAGCCTGGTGCTGCTAGGTCACAGCTCTGATTAGAATCAGCCACCTCTGACTTCCATTCTGCTATCATTCAAAGCTGGGAGTTTTAATCCTACGGAAACAGAATTCCTTTGCTTCCCATACAGGGAAGACAGAAAAACGAATAGACAAATGATAAAGTTGAAAATATGTTTTAATCTTTGCCATAGAGAGAATAACCGACTCTCCTCCTGCTCCATATCTGGATAGGAAATGGAAAAAAGAACATTAAGATTCTTGCAGTTTGTTTATAAAAACAACAATTATGGATTATTAATCCTCCAATTAACTTTATTGCTTTATTAGGGCGTATTTCACTACATTGTCACCCAATTTAGTTAGTGATGATGTACAGCTACTTGTTGCTAAGTTATTCTTCTTTCCTCAGGTACCTGACTCACAGTTTTTCCCTGCCCTTATACAGCTGGATTTCAATATCTATATAAATGTTGCATCAAACATACTAGGTTTTCCAAGAAATGTACCACTAGAAATGATTCCTCTCCAATATCTGATAACTGACCAGGTACCCTCTATTGTTTGTGCTCTGACTGGCTAAAATGTGGGTTTCCCATTTCTTTTGGTTGCATTTGATCAAGAGAAGTATTTCTCCCTTCCCAAGAAATCTTCTCTAGGATACTGAAGTATTCTCATTTGCTCCCCATATACTTACCTATCATTCCTTCTCTGACCTCTACTGTCAGTTATCCTGATCCCTGGACCTTTCCCCAAAGAAGTCAGCTATCTCTGAAGAAGAATGGATGGCTTTTACCCTCTCCCTTCCTCTCCTTCAAGCACCCAGTTCTCTCATAGGCCCTCTGTCCACCTTCCCCTTCAAATCTCATGGACATGGAGACATAGAAAGGAATGTAAATCCTGAACTAAAAGAGATCTACTCTCAGAGGCTTCAGCAAGAGAGGAGTTACACTTTTCCCTTCAACCGCAAGATACCAGAACAAGGAAAAAACCCCAGCTGTCGCACTCTATGACTATTCACATTTTTCCAGAAGTCATCATCTTAGGCAAAAGGAAAACATTTCTAATATGGAGCTGTTCTAATCAGAGAGTTGAAGAGTTATTGCGGGTGTATTGGAGTTATTTTGTGTCCTTAACTCAGACCACACACGTCTTAGCCTACTTATAAGACTGTTGGTGGCTTTTTTTTCCCTGCTATTGATGCCTGAACTATTTGGCTCACTTCCATACAGGAGAAGAAAGGAGTGCTATCTACAACATTTTCTTGTGAAAAGGACAGTGATAGTTTCAATTACTCTGATCAATTCCTCCACAGTTTTCATGAAACCTATTTTCCAAATTTATTCTAGCAAAATTGGGCTAAAATGACATTTTCTTGAAAATGTTGTGATCAAGTCTTCCTTATGGGGATGGTACCGTTTTTTTGCATTTACCAGGAGCATCATTTTTTTAATTTTTCAAAAAATAACTGTTTATATGTTGTTTCAGATGTTTTTATTTTTTTTGTTGTTTTTAGATGTTTAGGGGTTCCAAGTTTAGCTAAAAAAAAGACAATTTTAATCAGAATCAATATATTGCACCATGATTAATGTTTCTTAGAGGCTTGCTATGAATGAATAAAAACAAAACAAAAAAATAGAAATGTTCATTAAGTATACCAATTGGGAAGACAATATATGTAGAAAACTTTGGATGCAGAATGGATGGGAAGGGCTGGAGATACTTAGGATGTATCAGATTATTTGCCCTTCAAGAACGGCTCACCATCATTCAAAAGGAAAGAATGGAACTAAGTGGCAGCTACATGATAGAGTTGATGGAACACTTATCCTAGAGTCAGGAAGACCCAAATTCAAATCATACCTCATACACATACTAGTTCTATGACACTGGGCAAGTTATTTAACCTCTGTCTTTTACCTAAAGTGCAAAATGTGGATAATAATAATACCTAATTCACAAGATTGTTTTGAGGATTAAATGGTGTAATATTGTAAATCATTTAGCATAGTGCCTAGAATATAGAAGGCTCTTAACTGATTCTTGTTCCTTTCCTTCCTTTCTTCCTTAGTATTAGAATGAAGAGGTTTTTGTTGTTGTTGTTGTTTTTTGTTTGGTTGGTTTGGTTTGGTTTGGTTTCTCCTGAAAGAGGTAGGTATGGAATATCTGTTTCTGGACAGAAAATGAAAAATAGAAAGGAGAAATGGGCAAGAAGTTTGGAAGTAGGATCTGGGGATGGGACATAAGAATTTCCCTTCCTGTATGCTCTAGTTCTAGCTGAAGTTACCTTGGCAACAAAGTTTAGCTGAGGGAGCTTGTCATAGGGGTGAGGAAATTTAGGTCCAACTTGGCAGGAGCTATTTCTCTACAGCTAAATGCTAGTCAGAATATTATGATTCAGGAGAAATAACAATATGGAATAAAGTATGTTTGCTGCCTCATTTACAAAATCTAGAGCTGTAAGAGAATTTTAATATCACCTAGTTCAATTCCCTCATTTTACAGGCAAAACAATTTGATCTCAGGAAAATTTAAGTGTTTTGCTGAATATCATTCCAATAGTAAGTAGAAAATCCAAGAGTCAAACTAAGATCCTTGGATTCCTTAGTCACTGATTATTTCATTGAATCATTCTGCCCTGATGGTGCTCCTGACCTGAATCATTATACTAATAGTTTTATTTTAATTATCCTAACCAACATTTGTTAAATGTATTCATAAGAGAAAAGACCTTTCTTGATGGAATACAAGTTGTTCTAGATCAATCAACCAGCAGCATTTGGAACTAAATAATAAATGATACTTGCTTCCAGGACATGTATACAATTTGGATTTCTTGTCCCTGTTCCATTTACACGTTATTTGCAAATAAGGAGCTTCCTGATATGGTAACAGAATTCAAACCACCAGTGCAGGTATGTGACAGAGTGAATAAGAGCACCAGCACTGGAATCAGGAGGCCCTGCGTTCAAATCTGACTTCTGACACTTAAACCTTACTAGCCATGTGACCTTGGGCAAGTCACTTAACCCCAATTGCCCTTCCAAAAAAAAAAGAATTCATACCAGACAAAATGATATAAATTGTGACTTCTAACCCTTATTCATACACACACACACACACACACACACACACACACACACACACACACACACTCAAAAACACACCCTTGACCAAGACTCAGGCTTTATCATTGAATGAATTATATTCTGAATGGTAAACCCAAAGTGTTATGATAACTTTTTGGCTTGTTTTCCTCAACCAGGATTACTGCAAGAAAATTTCTCAGTAAAATGGTGGTACAGTTTTTATATAGATTTTATGAAATACATAGATAATAAGCTTCTACGTCCCATACAAACACTCAAGGTAGCAAATGCAAATTAGAAATTAGGCAGCCTTTGGGGGCGGAACCAAGATGGCGGAGTAGAAACAGCTCTTCCAAGCCTCTCTGCCCCCAGATTCCCCCCAAACTATGTAAAAGGGGACTCTGAACAAATTCTGGAGCCCCAGCACCCACAGAATGACACAAAGAAGCTAACCTCCCGCTGAGGACAGCCCAGCAGCCCTGCAGGAAGGACTAGCACAGAGGTCTGGGACCTGACAGCGCGCAGAGCGCAGGAGCCGAGCAGAGCCCAGGTACACATGAGCCGAGGTTTTAGCCCCAGGGCAGCAGGGCCAGCAGCCGGCTGGAGGAACCCCAGAACACCAGGAGCTGTGGCGACTCCAGAATTATCAACATAGACATGCCTAGGACAAAGTAAGAGGTTAGTGTCCTATGGACTTTGGGACTGTATTTGGGGAATGCGTCAGCTCCCTCCCCTGGGGGCTAGAAGCCGCTGAGGAGACATGCCATTTTGTAGTTTTCAGAGGCAGCTCCGGCTCCCAGCCTACAAATCGTGGGGAGATCCAGCGATCAGTCTTGGGGGTAATCGCTCTTGCTTTAACCTCCCTGGATCTGGATTGTGATCTAGGGTGGAAGTCGTGGGTGGGTTTACAGCTTGCCAGAAACGGAAGTTGTCCCCCACACGTTCAGGATGAAAATTCCTCTATCTGGCCTTAAAGCCATAGTGTGGCAACAAGCCCAAAAGTCAAGCAATTAAGTAGCAACATGCCAAGGCAAAGGAAACAGAAAAATGTAACCCTAGACTCCTGTTTTGGGGGCATAGAGCGGGAAAAGGACTGTGAAGTCAGAAGTCCTGCTCCAAAAGCCCCAGGTGAAAACATGAGCTGGTTGCAGGCCACAGAGGACCTTAAGAAGGACTTTAAAAATCAAATTAGTGAAGTGGAGGAAAAATTGGGAAGAGAAATGAGAAGGATGAAGGAAAAGTATGAAATGAGGGTCAACAGCCTGACTGAGGAAAACAACACCTTAAAAAATAGACTAGCTCAAATGGCAAAGGAGTCCCAAAAGGGCAATGAGGAGAAGAATGCCTTAAAAAGTCGAATTTGCCAGATGGAAAAAGAATCTTAAAAGATCACTGAGGAGATGCATTCCTTCAGAGTTAGACTGGAGCAAATGAAATCTAGTGACTTTATGAGAAATCATAACGCTGTTAAGCAGATCCAAACAAACAAAAGATTAGAAGGCAATGTGAAATATCTTATGGGAAAAACCACTGACCTTGAAAATAGATCCAGGAGAGACAATTTAAAAATTATTGGACTACCTGAAAGCCATGATCAAGGAAAGAACCTAGAAATCACCCTTCAAGAAATTCTCAAGGAAAACTGCCCTGATGTTTTAGATCCAGAGGGCAAAATAGAGGTTGAAAGAATCCACCAATCACCTCCTGAGAAAGATCCCAAAAAGAAAACTACCAGAAATATTATAGCCAGGTTCCAGAATCCCCAGATCAAGGAGAAAATACCACAAGCAGCCAGGAAGAAACAATTTCAATATTGTGGAAACACAATCAGAATAGCCCAGGACCTGGCAGCTTCTACACTGAGGGATCGAAGGGCATGGAATATGATATTCCAGAGGGCAAAAGAACTGGGAATGAACCCAAGGGTCACCTACCCAGCAAAACTGAGCATTTTGTTTCAGGGGAAAATATGGTCATTCAGTGCAATAGAGGACTTTCAAGCATTCTTGAGGAAAAAACCAGAGTTGAATAGAAAATTTGACATCCAGACACAAGAAGCAAGAGATGCCTGAGAAGGTAATGAGGGAAAAGAAATCAAAAGGAACTTATCAAAGTTGAACTATTTACATTACTATATGGAAAAGCAATAACTGTGACTGAGGATATCTTTCTCACTATGAAAATAATGGAAGAAGGGGGTGTGGTCATATGAATACATATGTGAATGTGTGTATATGGTTACAGTTATATATGGATAGAGGGCATAGGTTGAATTTGTTGGAAAGGGAGAATACTCAAGGGATGAAATTATGAGGTGAGAGAGGAAAGTGGCAAGAGGAGATGGGGAGAGACAGGGTAGGGTAAACTATCCCATGTAGAAGAAGCAAGGGGAAGTGGTTGCAAAGGAGGGGGAGAATAAGGAAGGCAAAAAAGGCAAAACTACATTCACATTGAATTTGGTTCAGCGAGAAAATGACATACATACTAAATGGGATATCTCAACCTGCAGCAGGATAGGGGGAAGGGGGATGAGAGGAGGGATGATGGATGGGAGGGCATCCTGGGAGGTTGGAAGTACCCACTATAGAAGAGGGACAGGATCATGTAGGGAATGGACCAGGTGGGATGAGTGGGAGGAATTATAAGCAGCCTTGTACAATATATCTACTATGATAATGTTTTGCATAGCTAGACATGTACAACATATACTGAATTCCTTATCTCCCAAGAAGGAATGGGTGACAAGGGAGGAAGGAAATGGATCTGAAATTCGAGGTCGTAACATTAAATGTATCAAATATATATAAATACTATTATTAATACTCTTTTGCTTGTAATAGCGAGATAAGATGTGCAGGCAATGGGACACAAAGATTCACCTTCCTCTACTGGAAAAGTCGATGGGGGTATGGGAGAGAGAAGATTGGAGGAAGCGATATCTTGTGGGACTACTATTCTGGGAGGTTGGGTAGGGGAATAACCGGGGGGAAATGATTGTAACTCAAAATCTGGCAGAAATGAATGATGTAAAACAGAAGTTAATAAAGCATTTGTTTAAAAAAAAGAAATTAGGCAGCCTTTCTTCTCATACAAATCAGATATAGAAAATAAACTCACAGAATCTCATAAGAAGATTTAAAAACATTCAGTTAGCCAATAAATTGTCCTCAGAAGAAAAATGGTGAGTTTTATAAATCAACAAGTATTTATCACACACTTTATTTTTATTTAAACAAATGCTTTATTAACTTCTGTTTTACATCATTCATTTCCACCAGATTTTGAGTTACAATCATTTTCCCCCTCTGCTATTCCCCAAACCACCCTCCCAGAATAGCTGTCCTGCAAGATATCGCTTCCTCCAATCTGCTCTCTCCCATATCATCTCCCATAGCCCCTTCGACTTTTCCATTAGAGGAAGGTGAATCTTTGTGACCCAATGCCTGCACATCTCCCAATTAAAAGCAAAAGAGTATTAATAATAGTATTTATATAATATATATTTGAAACATTTAATCTTAATACCTTGAATTTCAGATGCATTTCCTTCCTCCCTTGTCACCCACTCCCTCTGGGGAGATAAGTAATTCAGTATATGTTGTACATGTCTAGCTATGCAAAACATTATCAGAGTAGATATATTGTACAAGGTTGCTTATAATTCCCTCCCACTCATCCCACCCCACACCTGGTCCATTCCCTACTTGATCCTGTCCCTCTTCTATAGTGGGTACTTCCAACCTCCCCTCCCCCCAAGGATGCCCTCCCATCCATCATCCTTCCTCTCATCCCCCTTCCCCCTATTCTGCTGCAGGTTGAGATATCCCATTTAGTATGTATGTCATTCTCTCCCTGAACCAAATGCAATGAGAATGTGGTTTTGCCTTTTTTGCCTTCCTATTCTGCTCCTCCCTTGCAACCACTTCCCCTTGCTTCTTCTACATGAGATAGTTTACCCTACCTTGTCTCTCCTCAACTCCTCTTGCCACTTTCCTCTCTCAACTCATAATTTCATCCCTTGAGTATAATCCCTTCCCAACAAATTCAACCTATGCCCTCTATCCATATATAACTGTAACCATATACACACATTCACATATGTATTCATATGACCACACACCCTTCTTCCATTATTTTCATAGTGAGAAAGATATCATCAGTCACAGTTATTGCTTTCCCATATAAGAATGTAAATAGTTCAACTTTGATAATGTCCTTTTGATTTGTTTTCCCTGATTACCTTCTCAGGCCTCTAGTGCTTCTTGCATCTGCATGTCAAATTTTCTATTCAATTCTGGTTTTTTCCTCAAGAATGCTTGAAAGTCCTCTATTCCACTGAATGACCATATTTTCCCCTGAAACAAAATAATCAGTTTTGCTGGGTAGGTGACCCTTGGGTTCAGGCCCAGCACTTTTGCCCACTGGAATATCATATTCCATGCACTTCTATCCCTCAGTGTAGAAGCTGCAAGGTCCTGTGCTATTCTGAGTGTGTTTCCACAATATTGAAATTGTTTCTTCCTGGCTGCTTGTAGAATTTTCTCCTTGATCTGTGGATTCTGGAACCTGGCTATAATATTCCTGGGAGTTTTCTTTTTGTGATCTTTTTCAGGAGGTGATCAGTGGATTCTTTCAACCTCTATTTTGCCCTCTGGATCTAAAACATCAGGGCAATTTTCCTTGAGAATTTCTTGAAGGGTGATTTCTAGGTTCATTCTTTGATCATGGCTTTCAGGGAGTCCAATAATTTTTAAATTGCCTCTCCTGGATCTATTTTCCAGGTCAGTGGTTTTTCCCATGAGATATTTCACATTGCCTGCTAATCTTTCATTTGTTTGTATCTGCTTAACAGCATCTTGATTTCTCATAAAGTCATTAGCTTCCATTTCAGTCTAACACTGAAGGAATGAATCTCCTCAGTGAAATTTTGAGATTCTTTTTCCATCTGGCAAATTCGACTTTTTAAGGCATTCTTCTCCTCATTTCCCTTTTGGGCCTCCTTTGCCATTTGAGTTAGTCTATTTTTTAAGGTGTTGTTTTCCTCAGTCAGGCTGTAGACCCTCATTTCATACTTATCCTGCATCCTTCTCATTTCCCTTTCCAATTTTTCCTCCACTTCACTCATTTGATTTTCAAAGTCCTTCTTAAGGTCCTCTATGGCCTGCCACCTGCTCATGTTTTCCCCTGGGGCTTTTGGAGCAGGACTTCTGACCTCACAGTCCTCTTCCCCTATGCTTCAACCCTCTTTGCCCCCAAAGTAGGATTCTATGGTTGCATTTTTCAGTTTAATTTGTTTCCTTTTCCTTGGCATGTTGTCACTTAATTACCTGACTTTTGGGCTTGTTGCCACATTACGTCTTTGCCACCAGATAGGGGAATTTTCGTCCCGAGCGAGTTGGGGGGGGGGGGCAACTTCTGTTTATGGCAAGCTGGAAACCCTCACACAACTTCTACCCCAGATCACAATCCAAATCCAGGGAAGTTAAAGCAAGAGCGATTACCCCCCAAGACTGATCGCTGGATCTCCCTACAGTTCACAGGCAAGGACCTGGAGCTGCCTCTGAAAACTACAAAATACCATGTCTCCTCAGTGGCTTCTAGCCCCCAGGGGAGGAAGCCAATGTATTCCCCAAATACTGGTCCCAAAGTCCATAGGTCACTAACCTCTCACTTTGTCCTAGGCATGTCTATGTTGATAATTCTGGAATCTCCACAGCTGCTGGTGTTCTGGGGTCCCTCCAGCCAGCCGCTGGCCCTGCTGCCCTGGGGCTAAAACCATGACTCAGGCAGACCTGTGCTCAGCTCCCTGCGCTGAGCTACTGGCTCCCTGACTGCTTCACTGGTCCTTCCTGCAGGGCTGCTGAGCTGTCCTCAGAGGGAGGTTAGCTTCATTGTGTCATTCTGTGGGTGCTGGGGCTCCAGAAGTTGTTCACAATCCCCTTTTACATAGTTTGGAGGTAATATGGGGGCAGAGTGGCTTGGACACGCTGTTTCTACTCCACCATCTTTAAGGCACCATACTAAGAACTGGAAATCCAAGCAGCAGCAGAAAGACAGGTCTTGCTCTTACACAGTTTGCCACCTAATGTGGAGAAGAAAACAAGTAAAAGAAAGTCAAAAAGTACAGAGGTTGAAGGTGCCTATGGAAACAAGGTAGAGAAAATATAGAGAATCTAGAATGCAGCCTGTAGAGGAACAAATATATGGCTTTCCCTGGGCCTTGACTTACAATGCTGGCTCTCAGAAGAACCAGACAATCTGACAAAAGAACTATTAGGGAAGATTTTGTTGGTTGTGGGAAAAGTGAAATGTACTTCCTAGTTCAGAAAGCCTCTATGGCAAAGGAGAGAAATTCTAGAGAGTCAGGGGTAGAATCTAAAGAGGAAAAATTTATAATAGGAAGCACTTTTCACAATCCAGTGAGCTCCTCTTTCCTACTCAGTATTCTATAATCCCCCCAAAACTCATAGTTCTGTTTTCTGGTTTAGACCTCCCTGAGAAGATAAAAATAAAGACTTGTGAACAACAAATTATCTTTCCAATCAGACTGAATGACTTACCCTGTTGATGAGCTATCTCTTTAAAGATTAGGTATGTGCTTCTAAAGAAATTATCTCAGTGTATCTGCTGGAAGAATCTTTGTGTTAGTAACAGGAAGTCTAAAATCTCTCTAATAAAATTTAGTGCAATTACAATGAACCTGTGTGTACTTTTTTTTTTCAAGTTAGCCATTTCATTTCCAGTCGGAAGGAAATCGTTCATGGTCATAGGATTCTTTATTTTTTTTCTCACTAGAATTCAAATCTATCTTGCAGAGAGCTCTTCTGCTTTCTGAACAAGTGAAGATGAAGAGCATCTCAAGGGAGAATGCTGATCTGAAACTGTATATAGATATTTGTACCAGGGATAGAGATTATAGACATATATACTTAATATATATTAATATATCATATATATTAGAGAGAGAGAGAGAGAGAGAGAGAGAGAGAGAGAGAGAGAGAGAGAGAGAGAGGGAGAGTCCATCTTCCTATTTCCCAGATAACAAATAAATAAAAATTACCTGTTTTTCTCAGCAGGCACCAACTTACATCCCCACACCCAATTCCTCTCTTTTGTATTCCAACAAAGTTTCCAGGACATGTAATTTAATTAAGCTGATTGGAGAATTCATCAAATTTATCAAGTGCTCCTTAGATCAACTTACTTTCTACCTTTTAATTAGTTATGAATAGTAAGATTCAGAAAGTCATCACATCATTTTTTTATCAAAGTGCTGAGTGACAGAAAGGAATACATACCTGAACAAGTCATATATATTCTGGAAAGTCAGTAAATATCTTAAATAACATAGAGTTAAGTGACATTGGATTATATATTTCAAGTTAAAAGATAAGAAGTAATAAACTCCAACTCTCATTTTACAGATGAGGAAACTGAGATCCATAGAAATTATGTGGAAAGTACTCAAGTCTTCTTATATCCAAGCCTGAAGTTCATTTCATTATGTTATGTCAGTGTCATCAGGTTTAGATGTTAGTATTCATATAGCCTTTCCAACCTGGTACGTTATGATAAGCTTTACCTTACGTCTTCTGTACCGGAGCTTCTAAAAACTGTGTTTCATAAATCCATATCGGGCCATGTAACTGAAGATGGAGATTGAAAAATTTTGGCAATAGTAAAAGGAAATTTTGAACAAAATTCTGAAAGCAAAATGACTAAAAATTAATTCAAAATCAAATGTGTAATAAGTCTGAGGTGTTTCTGGAAGCCCTTTCCTGTGCTGCAGTGTGTAAATTTACTGCAGCCTTGGTTCTGAAGACACAACATGTGCACTTTGCGCTGCACACATTGTCATGCCTCACAATGTCAACAGATGATGCTGGAAACACTTCATTTCATATTTGAGCCTATTGTATGTTATTAATTACAGTGATTTTACTGTACATACAAAGTTTTCTGCTCTTACAGAAACAAAATATTTTAATTATGGAAAATAATGATAATATTTTCCTACTATCATTCCTCAACATGTAAGTATAAAGTTAGTATATTTTTGGATTGTATTGCATTAGAATATTTGATTGTAAAAATTGCTGTTATGTGCTTCCTTTACACATGTTTAATTGAAGCAAGTAAAGAGAAAGACCCTTTAACAATATTTCTACACTATCACCACTGTGTATATATGTGTGAACATCTTTTTTCTTGATTAAACACAAATGTAATTTCATAAACTAAAGCTAACATCTGAGAAATTATTAGCAACAATTATTTATATTGTAGGACAAAAATCCTTTTTGATCATGAATAAGTGACTAAATTTAGGCAAAAGAGGTAAAAATGCTGATGACAAAAAGGCACAATCTTCACTACCAGGCTATAGTATATCTAAACTGACAAGTGAAGAAAGAATATGTTGAATCATCTCTACAATATGGTTTCTAATAATGATGTTCTTGTGGTCAAACCTCTTTGCTTAATTTGAAATGAAGTTTTAACTGTAGAGAGCATGAAACCAGCCAAACTAAAATGGCATGTTAAAACCAAGCATGTAGCATTCTGCAGTAAGCCAAAGAAATATTTTAATGACTTTTAAAATATTCACATAAAGAAAAACAGTGTTTTGAGAGCAGCCAAGATGGCAGAGTAGAAACAGCGAGTCCAAGCCACTCTCCCCCCAGATTACCTCCAAACTATGTAAAAGGGGACTCTGAACAACTTCTAGAGCCCCAGCACCCACAGAACAACACAGATAAGCTAACCTCCTGCTGAGGACAGTCCAGCAGCCCTGCAGGAAGGACCAGCGCAGTGCTCTGGGAGCCAGCAGTGCAGCGCACAGTGTGCAGGGAGCTGAGCACAGGTCTGCCTGAGTCGCAGTTTTAGCCCCAGTGTGGCTGAGCCAGCAGCTGGCTGGAGGGACCCCAGAACACCAGCAGCTGTGGCGACTCCAGAATTATCAACATAGACATGACTAGGACAAAGTGAGAGGTTAGTGCCCTATGGACTTTGGGACCAGTATTTAGGGGATGCGTTGGCTTCCTCCCCTGGGGGCTAGAAGCCGCTGAGGAGACACACTGTTTTGTAGTTTTCAGTGGCAGCTCCAGCTTCTGGCCTGTGAACTATAGCGATATCCAGTGATCAGTCTTGGGGGGTGATCACTCTTGCTTTAACCTCCCTGGAACTGGATTGTGATCTGGGGTGGAGTTCGTGGGTGGGTTTCCAGCTTGCCAGAAACAGAAGTTGTCCCCCCACACATTCGGGCAAAAGTTCCCCTGTCTGGCAGCAGAGCCAAACTGTGTCAACAAGCCCAAAAGTCAAGTAATTAAGTGGCAACATGCCAAGGCAAAGGAAACAAATTAAACAGAAAAATGCAACCTTAGACTCCTACTTTCGGGGCAAAGAGTATTGAAGCATAGAACAGGAGGAGGGCAGTGAGGACAGAAATCCTGCTCCAAAAGCCCCAAAGGAAAACATGAGTGGGTTACAGGCCATAGAGGACCTTAAGAAGGACTTTAAAAATCAAATAAGAGAAGTGGAGGAAAAATTGGGAAGAGAAATGAGAAGGATGCAGGAAATATATGAAATGAGGGTCAACAGACTGACTGAGGAAAACAACACCTTAAAAAATAGACTAACTCAAATGGTAAAAGAGGCCCAAAAGGGCAATGAGAGAGCAGATTGGAGGAAGAGATAACTTGTGGGACTGCTATTCTGAGAGGGTGGATAGGGAAAAAACAGGCGGGGGGGAAATAATTGTGACTCAAAAGCTGGCGGAAATGAATGATGTAAAACAGAAGTTAATAAAGCATTTGTTTAAAAAATAAAATAAAACCTTAGAAAAAATAAAGCAACTTAAAATTAAAAAAAAAAACCAACAACAGTGTTTTGAGGAATTTGTTACTCTCAATGAAGAGTATTTACTTGCACCTTACAAAACTTCCTATTAAATTTAAGAAAATAAAAAGCCCACTATGATAAGAGAAGATCTTATGTTACCTGCTACAATTCAATTATCAGAAATAGTTCATGGGGAAAAGCATAGGGCTAAAATTCATTAACCAAATAATACAATTTCCAAAAGAATTTCTTGATTTAACAATGGCCAAATCAAGAAACTTATTGCCAGCCTACAGGGCGGTTCTAAGTTTGCAATTCAGTTAGATTAAACAACTGATATTTCTAACATGATGCAATTGTTACTTCATGTAAGATATATTTATGAAGGAAGTATGAATGAGGAATTATTGCTTTGTCACCCTTTGGAAGAGAACACAAGAGCGGAAGATATAAATCTTAAAGTCTATAAATTTCTCACAAATGAAGTTTTACAGTGGTAAAAATGCATTGGAGTCTATACAGACAATGCTGGGGCAATGATGAGCAAGAATGTTGGATTTGTAGCAAAAGTTAAAGCTAATTGTAATGAACATATCACTCTTATTCCTTGAATAAACCATCAAAAGGCACTTATAGTAAAAATTTTAAAAAATCAACAAAATTAGATGTTGTGCTTCATGATACTATCAAAATCATTAACTTCATGAAAATCCATGTCTTAACAGTCATTTGTTTTCAAGCTTTTAAATAGCTAATGAGATCACAGGATAACATTTTATAGAGAAGAGGGCCCAAGATGGAGCCTCCATGGGATACCCACATTTAGTGGCATGACCTTGTTATGAGAATGGGAATCTGAAGATTTTCACTGCCCCTTGGCCCTTTGATAAGTTTAAGTGACTCTGAGAACCTTCCCTGATTTGAAAATATACTCTGCCCCCTTATAGGCTGAATGTGGTCATGTGAAGCCTGTGGCAGGAGGCTTGTTTTTCAGGAATGCCCGCACCTTGTTACTTTGTGATATGGCAGTGGGTGAAGAGGGCTGTTACATTCTTTGAGCCAGGAGAAGGCTATATATACCTAGATGTGAGGTTTTGCTTTGGGGCTCACTTTGAGAAGAGTTGTATGATTTGGCCAGATGAAACTCTGGGCAGCCATTGAGCCCCCTGGCTTTGAAAACCCAGATGTTGGTGCATCCTTCTCTGGTAACTGACTAGGTATAGATGTAATGGTCAGACAGCTGGAAGCCTGACTGCTGATCTGATTCTCTGTCCGTATTTTTGTCCACTTGTAACTTCTGTCTGTATTCTCTAAAGTTCGAGGGGCTAAACTTTTCCCCTGGACTAGATAAATGACATAAGATTGATAAAAATAAGATTGTTAACCCATTTTGAGTTGCTTTCCTTAGAAAAACAGATTGATAGATAAATCAGTCAAACATCAGATAGTAGAGAGCTAAAAAGATAGTGAGAGGAAAGAAAGAATACTAGACAAGTGTAGAAGACCTTTTCAAGGATTTTAAGCCATTACTGGGATGATGGTTTGAATATTTAGAGGGAACAAGTGAAGGATTTTTGAGGTTGTAGAAGACCTGGGAATGTTTGTAAGTAGTAGACATCATGCAGTGGACAAGGAGAACTTGACAATAAGTGACAAAGTGGAGATTATAAGGGGGGAAGATATGACGGGAGAAGATAGAATGCAATGGAATCACATACATGCAGACAGGTTTGTTTTTTAAAAGAGAAGAATTTAAATTTAAAGAAGAAATTTAAATTTAAATTTAAAAAATAATTTAAAATTAAAATTAAATATAATTTTATTTTAATAAATACATTTATGTTTAATAAACACATATTTTTAATTTTACAGAAATACATCATTGTAATAAATTTGATTATTTTTAAAAAATTAAAAAAATATTAACAAAAAATTAAAAACATTATTATAAAAATTTGTTAAATAAGTTTAATAAATAAATTGTTTAAAAATTGAAATAAATTTGAATTAAAAAAGAAGAATATGAAAAAAGTGCAAAGAAGGAGAAAGCTGCTTAATGTACCTGAGTCTTATAAAAGAAGAAAAAGTCAGAAGAGAGTGGCCTAGAAAATGTTCTCAATTTTTTCAGTGAAATCTAAAACAAAATTCTTAGATGAAAGGGTGTAAGGAGGGGAAACTGTTGGAGAATTGAAAAGGCTTGAAATTATTATGAAAATTATTATGTGGTGAATGGGATATGGATCTATTAGGAAAGCATTAAAATATTTCCTTTGTATTATGAGGTCCAACTGAGATAATGAAACAACTTTTAGTAAATCCTATAAGCACAGCTTCATAATTTTTCAGCAACCTTGTTTAGCAGTACGTGAGTAAGAGCTTAGAAAATAGAATCCAAGACTAAACCTTGGCAGACCAGGATCATTAATAGGATAAGAGGAAAAGGGACTCAGAAGAGGAGGACGCGAAAGAGTCAAACTGTTTTATCAAGGGATCAAAACAGGGAAGAAAGGAAAAAAGAGCCAGTGGAGGGGTGATGACCTGGGAAAGCCCTTAAACATGGAAAAAATAAAGGTATCTGTGGGGATGAAGACTAGATTTTGTGTTACAATTCAAAGGGAGAGTTGGAATAACAACAGATTGAAATTAGATAAAGGAATTACAGATCTGATTAACACATAGTTAGGTCATTTGTGGGTGATGACAAAATCGAGAGCATTATTTTCCCTCTGTGCAGCATTGGAGTGTGATTTCAAGAAGGCCATAAATATCCTAGAAGGTTTGATCTCAGCATGGAGTACTGCCATGATACTAGGCAGTTCAGGTAAGGCAACAAATACCTTTCTCTCTTTGACTAGGCCAGGAGGACGGTAGAAAGAAAATGAAAATTAAGCTTCTCTTGGTCCCCTGAAGCAAGGGGGGCTCAGGCTAGAAGTCCTGAAGGTTATGGATCAAAAGCTCTGAATCAGTATTTTCATGTTTGTCTTTATGTCCCCAGAGGCTCCACAGCACCTGGTAAAGGGTAGGTGCTTATATTTGTTGGTTGACTAATTTTGTAAAATATTTTTAAATGTATAAACATCCAGCCAGGATAATTCTCTGATTAAAATTAGGTCTACCCTTAGGAAACATTTTATTTAATACAAGTCATGGTATATAAAGTGAATTATTTGAAAGGAACACATTGAGTTTGTTTGCATGAATTTATTTTCTTTCATCTCTTGTGGAGTGCTGTAGAAACAGTATGGTATAAAGAAAAGAATTCAGGAATCAGTTTCAAGAGAGAACTGGGTGTGTATCCTTCCTTTTACATTTAAGAGATGAGTCAACATGAGCAAGATATTTAATTTCTTTCTGATTTTCTTATTATTAAAATGAAGATATATCCAGTTAGACATAGAGTTGTAGTGGAGACAAAATGACATAATATATGTAAGGTAAATTGCAAACCTTAAAGTACTATATGAATGTTTATTCTAGAGAAAAAGAAAGGGGATAGAAAGGATGAAATCAGAAGCTTCTCCATTAACATATCTTAACAATTATCTTTAAAATATTCTTGGTATTTTAAACTTTTTTTTAACTTGCCATATCACTCCACTAAGATTTTGCCTTAAATCCACTTTTAAATTACAAATAGCAACTGTTAAGAACATACTTTTCTTTTTGGTAATTATTATGTAACTACACAGTAATTATACATTTCTACAAATAACTTAACAATGGCACTGAGAAGAACCAAAAGTATTTACCATATAACCTATATTCTGCGGTAAAATCCAAAAATAACACATAAATTGCCCTCTAATTGTATAGCATCATCTTTATCATTTAAAGGATAAAATCATGAACCATATAATTATGGTAACTGCTCAACAGGTGCCATGTTGCTGATACTATAAACTGAATATGTCACATATTTCTAGTCTGTAAAATAAAGCATCACTATATGAAGGTGAAAACAACCTTGCCTCCTTCTGTATTTATCTCTAATTTTTAAGGTTACATAAAACAGCAGAAAAATCGTTTCTTATTTCATTTTTCAGGAATAAGAATAGTCACGTACTTTTAATTTATATTTTCTATTAACAAAATAAAGTGTTGAGTAAGGTTTATTATGCTGTATATTATTTTGTTCATTGCTTGGTTTGTTCTACAAATACATAATACAGAAGCATTCAAATTAAAGTGAAACATTTGTAAGAAATCAAGTCCATAAGTGTTAGTCAAACTCCTACTATGTATCAGGATATGTACAACAATACCAAAGACACAAAAAATAAAGGGGGGGGGGGGATTTTCACTTCTCTCAAGGAACATATAATCTAAAAAAGACTCCAATTTTTCATATGTCTTGTATCATTTAAATTTCTCTGTGGCGCAGTACTTGAAAAGTATATGACAGATGGATTTAAAAAAAAACCTATAATACTATGTAATGGAAAGCATAACAATAACTATGAATATGGTCTTTGGGGAAGTCAACTGAGCATGGGACAGGAGGAAAATTTAGACAAGGGAAATGTAGGCAACTAGTAGAGAACCTGACCCTTGCTTTGATTCTTTCTATTTTCTCCATTATTTACACTTTGGAGCCCAGAATTAAGTAATTAATTTAACTTACATGAGCTTGTATTAAAAAAAATTAAGAAAAGTTTTCCAGAGTGAATGGTTAATGCGGCTAGGTGGCACAGTGAGTAAGAGTACTGGTCTCGGAGTTAGGATGACCTGGATCGAATCCGGCCTCAGAAAATGAGCACCCACACATTAATAATGACTAGCCATGTAACCTTGAGCAAGTTACTTAACCCCAATTGCTTTTAAAAAAAGAGTAAATAGTTAATTTCCATAATTTCTTACAGCACAATACTATTCCGTACCATTCATATTTCATAACATGTCCATCTATTTCCCAACTGATGAACAGTACCTCAGTTTTCAGTTGAGAACCACCACACAGATGCTTATATAAATTGATTTAAAGCTAAGTAATCAGAACCAGAACAATATGTACAAAAACAATAATGTTGTGAAAACAATTTAGAAAGACTTAGAAACTCCTACCAACATGGTCATTAACCATGGTTACAAAGGACTCGTGATGAAACATGTTCCTCAACTTCAGATGAGAGATGATGTAAGCACAAGTAAGGTGGGATTTTTGTTGTTTTTCTTTCTAGAGTTCAGTTTTCCAGGCTCATGCTAAATTGTAACTATCTAAAGGACCAATCCCCTTTGAACCCAGGTAATTCACAGCTGTTCTGAGTCACAAACATTGTGATACCTTCTGGCTCTGAGCCTATTAGTTGAAAACTTTATATATTAGGAGGTTGGTATCTTATTTGGGAACTCACTCATGAGAAGAATGTTTCTTTGTGATTTGACCAGATAAGATTATGGGTAGTTGTTTTTAAGAAGCCCCCCAATTTTGAGAACCCAGATGTTGTCACTCCCTTGTCTGATGATTATATATCTATTACTTTGTTTAGATAGTTGGAGCCCTCTTTATTGGATCTCTGTGCTAATTACTCTGTCTACTTATATTTCCTCCACGCTGACCTTTCCCTTGAACTAGTGAATGATTTACATATGTTTGATTAAAGTAAGATTGTTTACCCCTTTGAAGCTGTCTTCCTTTAGAAAAGCAGATCAAAGAACCTCTGATAGCAGGCCATCCTGGGTGTAATAGAGTGCTTGTTAATACAGGTTATAGAGAAGATAGGTAGATAGATAGATAGATAGATAGATAGAGATCTAGAACTCTCTCTCACACACACGCACACACACAGAATGAATGTGGTTTTGTATTACTTAACTATAAATGTTTATAACAGGAATCCTTTTTTGTGGGGGAGGTGAGGTTCCTACTGATCCTGTATATAGCTTGTTTATACATATTTATTTGCTTTTAGTTACCACCACCACCACTCCAGAAGATTTTGAGCTGCTTCAGGTTAAGAGCTCTCTTTTACCTCTTTTTGTCTCACCAATGCTTAACACAGTGTCTGGAACACAGTATTTAATAAATGTTTATTGACTAGCTAGCTGGCTTAAAAATAAAATGAAATCCGTACGGCTAGGTGGCTCAGTATGTAGTGTCGGCCCTGCAGTCAGAAGGACCTGAGTTCTGATCTGGCCTCAGGCAATTAACACACACAAACAAAAACCTAGCCCTGTGACCTTGGGCAAGTTACTTAACCCCAATTGCCCTGCAAACAGCAGAATAAAATAAAATCCTAAAAATTTCATTTAAGCTAGATACTATTTGTAATTGTGTTTTTTACTACAACCTTAAACTATAAACTTTAGAAAACTCACTCAACAAACAATATCTTTTTCTTTTTATATGGGGGTCTCATCATTACTCTTCTTTAGGGTTTATCTTATGGAATTCTTCAGTTATCCTACAGTTGCACATAATTATAACTTTCTCAACTATATAATGAGATCAGAATAAAGGACAGGGTTCCTTTGACAACTATTTGATGATGCCACAATTGTCTTCTTTGGGGAGTCAATAATGAAGTAATAAAATAAATGGTCCCTAAAAGAGTCATTAGTTAGCTTTAATTGTTCAGAAAATTGTTTTAATGAGGTCAAGGATTGAACTATGTGTGGATAAAATTAAGTTATACTTACTTGCCTGAATTCAGGTTGTATTGATACTTTCCTCCTATATGAAAGATTATACAGCTAGAGCAACATGTTATTTGAGAAAGTGTCCTGTGTAGTACATATAACACATTATGTGATGCTAGTTTGGATTTCTTAGATTGTATGTCCCTTACCTTTGAATGTTATCATGTGTGGGGTTATGTTTGAGTTCAGAACACTGTACTAGAGGTCATGTTTTGATGACAAGGGCCAATAATACCGGGTAAATTTAGAAGAGTTTGCTTTGGGGAGACAATCATGTTTGGTAAGGGGTTGGTTTTCTTCATAAAACTGATAAGTTTCTTTTTTATTATCTACTTGGACACACAATGTCAGAACAGCATGGGGAAGACTCATGAAGATGCATTTAATTAATTGGGTTATGTATCACTATATATGACAATACATAACCTCATGTGTGGTAGAGTGTGACCTCCATGTTAACTTAGCAGTTGCTTCAACTAGAAGCCTTGATTAGGACTTCAAAACAACCCTAAATTTGTTCTGTGGAAATTCTATGTTTTAAAATGAACACAACAAAACATGATATATTTTAATACCTATTAATGAATAATAAATTAATATTGAATTTTTATCATTAATAAGGGGCAATAAAGCGAGAACCTAGGACATTAAGAAAGTAATAATGTAGGTGCCAATCTGCTGGTGATACTATATAAATCAATCAAAATTTAAAACAACACTAAAATTATATTCATTTATTCAAGGTGTAAGGAGTTGCTTCATATTTCTTAGGAAATATCCAAGCTGATCAATGAAGATATTTTCTTTTTTCTTCTTCTTTACCTTCCAAAGTGCATACTATAAATTCAAGAATATAATCAGTTTGGGCCATGGAAGCTGACGCGGCCAAGACGCACATCATGAAGTCGGCCGATGTGGAGAAGTGAGATTAGCAGATGAGCTATACATGCCATCTCTTCCTGAAATGATGTTTGGAGACAACGTTTTAAGAATCCAACATGTTTCTGGCTTTGGAATTGAGTTCAATGCAACTGATGCTTTAAAATGTGTAAACAACTACCAGGGAGTTCTTAAGGTAGCATGTGCTGAGGAATGGCAAGAGAGCAGGATGGAGGGTGAACACTCCAAAGAGATTATTAAACCATATGATTGGACCTATATGGCAGATTACAAAGGAACATTGCTTGGTGAAGCACTTAAGTTAAAGGTTGTGCCTACAACAGATCATATAGATACGGAGAAATTGAAAGCCAAGGAACAGATTAAATTTTTTGAGGAAGTTCTGTTGTTTGAAGATGAACTTCATGATCATGCAGTTTCAAGCTTAAGTGTGAAAATTAGAGTTATGCCTTCCAGCTTTTTTCTGCTATTGAGATTTTTCTTAAGAATTGACGGTGTGCTCATCAGGATGAATGACACAAGGCTTTACCATGAGGCTGACAAGAATTATATGTTAAGAGAATACACTTCAAGAGAGAGCAAAATAGCAAGTTTAATGCATGTTCCACCAGCCCTCTTTACAGAGCCTAATGAAATATCACAATACCTACCTGTAAAGGGGGCAGTCTAAGAGAAGCTGGAGTTTCCAGAAAGAACGGATCTCAACCTTGGGGCAACACAGGAAAATACATGCATTGAATCTAAATAAAATGTCATACAATAAAAAAAAAGAATATAATCAGTTTATAAGAGCCTAGGCACCATGGCTATGTCTAACTAGAAATGACCAAACTTTGCTAAAAAGGAAACCTTCCAGGGGAGGGCCAAAAGGCATCTGGTGCTAAGAAGGCAATTTCAAGACTGGGAACAGATGACTCTGACCACAGCAGTGAGAAAAAGTAAATGGAAATTGCACTAAAAGACTAAAAACATAATTGGAAAGGAGTAACTAATAAAATACAACAAAGCATAAGGAATCCTGGCAGCATAAAGAGAAAGTGGTTGAACAAGACAGTCAAATAAAAATAAAATATTTCCCTTGCTCCTTTTTTGACTGTGAATAGGTCATTTTTCATACCATTTTAATATTTCAAGAGTTATGCTTTAAAAAAATAAAATTCCAGCATTGCTTGGACTATATAAGACTGTACAGATAGAACTGTGTTATTCCAAATGTAAAGAACTTGAATGTAAAACTTAGACAAGGGTTGATTTATAGAGTGACAAATAGAAGCAAAACCAATTAGCTATGAGAAGGCTATTTTATTTGTAATAGTGTAAGTACTCATATAGATAAATAGACACAGTATTTGAAAATAGATGAATATATTTGAATACATTAACATTTCTATTCAGAAACAAAGTATCATTTTTACAAAATTTGTGGCTAAATGAAATGCCTTAATATTTTAAATAAAATTTAACCCAAATGTCCTAGTCATATCAAGAAATAAAATAGTTTGCTTACATCCTATTTTTATTTACTGGTCCTTTATAATGAGAAATTCCAGTGAGGGACTTCTTCAACCAGTGTGCATTATTTCCTTCTCTGAAATTTATGGAGCACACTGAGAGTTTAAATGATTTACCCAGTGTCAAACACAAGGTATGGGTCAGAACAAGAACATAAAACCAAATATTCTTGACTGTGAGGCCAGATTTCTATGCACTGTCATGTTACTTCTCAGTTACTGATGATTAAATAGAGTATTCCTTTCAATAGTAGATTCCTTGAAGCAGATTTTGGGTTTTAATATCACTTGATATAACCACATAAATGTGTCTGTTAAAGGTTATCATGCTATTTGATTAGTTATATCTTCAACTATTAAAATCACATATTTGCCTTTCAAATTGCAGCAAGGTACAGTATAAGTTGTTGTTGTTTTCCTTTTAGAATTTAACCCAAGACAAAATGAACAATTATTAAGTGCATGCTTATTGTAATGGCAAGCAAAAACGTACTTAGCTCCTTGTTTCAGCTAGTTAATTATTTAACACTTTGTTTCTGTTCAAGTTTCTTTTAAAACTTGCCCAGGATTATATCAAGTCTTTGTTAAGAAACAGAACATGAGGGGCGGCTAGGTGGCTCAGTGAGTAGAGTGCCGGCCCTGGAATCAATAAAGACCTGAATTTGGATCCGGCCTCAGACACTTAACACACACAAACAAAAACCTAGCCGTGTAACCTTGGGCAAGTAATTTAACCCAAATTGCCCTCCAAAAAGCAAAAAACAAAAACAAAAACATATGAACCCCACAACTTGTGAACAAGAGGAAGGGGAAGAACAGGGAGTACCTAATGATCACATGTGAGAAGAAGCCCAAACTGGGAAAGAGCAGAATTGAGAAGAGAACAAGTGGTGGCAGAGTTGAGAAGTAGAAAACTTGTGGTATTCCAGCACTCTGTCTGTTCTTTTTGTCTTGATTTTTGTTTGTGATGCTTTGTACCCGGAAGCCCTGGGAACATACTAGAAGCTCTGAAAGAGGATTTTCTGACTGTATGTTTTACAGAAGTCCTTGAGGAGGGATTTGGAAGTCCTGGGACTATATGGACAATATGTTTTGAGTTCTCAGACCTTGTATGTGGGTCTGTGTTGATGTCACAGGCAGATAGTGAATTGCTAATGGCACCAGCAATGTGCACAAATGCTGTTTTGGCTCTGTTACACTTTGTCTTCCCAGAAACAGAAACTGTGAAGCACTTGAGGTGGACTAGACACTGTGAGCTTCAATATGGAAAGGGAACTGGATGAGGAACTGGACAGGGAACTGAGAGCTAACTACCTTTAAATTCAGGTGACAGTTGGGTAAATTCAGGCAAAAGCTGGGACCATTGGGGTGACTAGGTGGTGCAGTAAATAGAGCACTGGCCCTGTAGTCAGGAGGACCTGAGTTCAAATCCAGCCTCAGACACTTAACACTTACTAGCCATGTGATCTTGGGCAAGTTACTCAACCCCAATTGCCCTGCATTCACACCTCTAAAAAAGCACAAAGGAGCAAATAAACAAAGAAAAAATGCCAGGAACCATGGAATTTGAGAGCCAGCCTCAAGCCAAGATGAAAAGACCTCTCCTTTGGTACTTAGTGAGAAAATCATGATTTACTATGGCCTAGGGATGGGAGAACTTTGCACTCTTTACCTTGTATCACTTAATGATGATTGAGTTAAGGATGATTGGAAATTAATCTCCAATCAAGAGGAAAGAAGACTTTTTGACTGAGATATTAAGAAAATGTGACCTGGGGTGGAGAACTTTGACCTTTGTACTTTGTGTTCCTTAAGGAGGCTTGCTCCTTCAGGATGATTGAGTTAAGGACTTACTGGGTAATATCTTTTATTTAAAACTATGTGACCACTTTGGTGAAAACTATGTGGCTACTTTAGTGATAACTTTTTATGTTATAATTTGTGAAAACTTTACTTTGGTTTCTATGAATGTTTTGCTTTAATTTACTGCTGAATTAATAGTGAGTTCACTATACTATGTCATCTGAACCTTAAAGTTGTTCACAGCAGCAGTCCTCTGGAAAGCTGCTTATTGCTTGGCTGTACACTTATATGTGAGGTCTTGTGCTTTATTAACAGGATACAAGAGCAAAATGAAAATTCATCTATGCTTTCAAATCTTTTATTGACTTGTGGGAATAGAAGGGACATAGTAGCTAAACTAAGAAAATGTATATTAATTGATTTGAGGAAAGCAACAGGATTAACACCTATGAATATTGGTTAGCAATTCTTATAAACATATGAACTGAGTCCTGAAGAAAGCTAGAGTTTCTAAGAGATAAAAAAAGGAAAGAATACATACCAAGCATAGCATGTAGCTTTTGTAACATCATGGGAGTCAGAAATAGAATTCTGTTTGGGAAATAACTGTTAGATTTGTGTGTTGCAATAATTTAAATTATATGGTAGAAGAAAAAGTTAATGAACCTGAAAAAGATCAGCTGATGCCAGAGTAAGAAGGACTTGAATCAGCAAACTGTGGTATTTAACTTTAAAGAGTCCTTGGAAGTTCTGGAACAGAGGATTAATACACTTAGATTTCACTTAGGGAAAGTGATTTTGAAATTTTCTGAAGAAGAAAGAGAAAATAAGCTGGAAGTACAATTAGTAGGTTTTTATAGGTGGTGCTGTGGATAGAACAGTAGGCTTAAAGTCAGGAAAAGATGGAATTGTATCTAGCCTCAAACACTTATTAGTTGAGTGATCCTGAGCAAGTCACTTGATCTCCTTCCACCTCAGATTCCTTAACTTTAAATGGGAAAAATAATAGCGTATAATTCCCACCATTTTGTGAGGATCAAATGACATTATAATTATGAAATACTTAATATTATTTCTACTATTAATATTTAGAGGTTCTGGGAACCCAAAATAGTAACATGAACCTGCCCTAATAAATTTGACAGAAGCCTTCTTTCAGCCAAAGAAAAACAGTTTTCTAAAATCCACCATATTGGTCAGATTCTTAAGAAATCTCAGCATTGGCTAGATTCTTAAGGAATCTGAGCATTTGTGATGCTTGTATTAAGAAGTGGGCCAGAATGAATCTGAGCACCTTCATGGAGGCAAGATGGATCTTATATACAAAAAGGCAGTGGGAGGTATCTAGGGATGGCCAAATAGTCTGGGGTGAGTGGAGGAGGGGTCCAGGGAGGATCTTGATTGTAGTGGCCAGGAGGGCCAGTAGGAGTGCTTAGAGGTGAAAGGAGTTTAGCCACTGGGATGATGAGAGGTCAACCCAGGAACTAAGACAATGGGATTTAGGGTGGGAGGTAGCTGAAGGTTATCTGGAGATAACAGACAATGGAAGGCTATGTTAGGTTAAGGGCAACAGAGATTTGAGCATAGGGATAATGGAAGTGTTATGGCCTCAGGCAAATGCCACATTAAATAGAAAGATTCCAGGGCATTCCCAGAGCCTGTACCCCATCTCCTAACACATAATAAACACTAAATTATTATCATTTATTCCAAGTGAAAGGTGGACATTATGTGACTGGAGAAAATTGGATCAATATTAGCTAAATTGTGGAGATAGAATCAACAAGACTTTTATGATTAATTGTATAATCGACAGTGAAAGAGAATGGTGACCATGAGGATCCTATTTCCCAATCAAAATTCCTCTGAGTATCATGGTATAAGGAGGGAGAATCCAAATCTACCATTTTAGTATTGGAAGTCAATACTCAAAGATGCTATCTTCATCTATAACTATCTTTTTCCTCTTTCCTCTCTTAGGGAGGTCTAGGAACAAAGAGAAAGTATCAGGGCAATCAATCAATAACCTTTAGAACAAACTTACCATATGCTAAGCATCATGCTAAGCTTGGAAAGGAATAATGTGCTCCTCAAGTAGCAGGCTGTCATTTTTGTAAGGGTCCTCTGATGTTGTCTTCCACTCAGTCCAAGTATACTATCTATTGATGGGTGAAAGGCTGAGGGGGAGCATTGAAGTTTGGTAATAGATACCTGAGTCTGAATATCCAGACTTCTGTTTGGCAATAGTAAAACCCCATAAATCTTCCCTCATATACATATGCCCAGGTGTAACACATTGGGCACCTCCCACTTCCAAAAGAAAGAGTAGATTTCTGAAGTCCCAGGTTCACCATCATCTGTTTAAACCATAGCTCAAATATATGCTGTCTTGTGGTGGGGCGAGAAGAAAGATGGAGAGAAAATTTGGAACTCAAAATCTTGGGGAAGTGAATGTTGAAAACTAAATTTTTTTAATAATTGAGATATTTTCTCAAAAAAGGAAAGAAAAACAGTAATAATGACAACAACAAATTCCATAACTTACAAGAACCTGAAAAATATGTTTGCTTTTCTGTAGTTAGTTAGCTAAGGGACAAAATTAGTTCAAAGCAAAAGCATTTAATAAAATAGCACAATAAAAAAAACAATATGAATAAAACATCCTCAGCATAAACCTGGGAAATACACTTCAACGGATACCCATTCATTTGGAATGGAAATAGATAGGTAACATCTGTGGGCTCCTTAACTGGAGTACTTTCAGCACATATGTCACCCTCTGGAGTCTGGGCCAAGAAATATTATACTGCAAATCTTCAATGCCAAGTTGGTGACCTATAAATTTTGCAAAACTATGGGCAAAGCCCTGATTGTCCAATATGACTCAGGACTTCCTAATGTAGTCATTCAGCAAATCCAGAGCTAGGGCATACACTAAAACTTGTCTTTCCAAAGACACCACTTCAACTACCATGATGTCAGCTCTCTTTCTTGCTCCTTGTGCTCTCTACTTGGCACATCTCTTTGGATATTTACAGAATGTTTTGCAGTTTAAAACTTAGGACATCATTCCTCCAATTCTGAGTGTAATATGTTCGTGTCTGTGTGTGTGTGTGTACCTATAAACACACACACACACACACACACATATGTTTGTCTATATATGTGTAGGTGTGAATGCTTTAAGAGATATAAGAAACCACTCACAAAATAATTATAATTATACTTATATACACATGTATGTACTTAATATAGAGGTAGATAGAACTATAGATTAGATAGATAAATAGATAGATAGATAGATAGATAGATAGATAGATAGATAGATAGATAGATAGACAGATGAGAGGCAGAATGCTATGTCAAGCTCCATCATATCTGTCACATCTGAATCTAGCTTGGACTCATAAAATCACCACCCATTCATGTGAATCATTACTCTCATGTGAATCATTACAATGGGCACCTTATTTTTATTTCTACATAATTTATTCTCATTTCAATGCATCCTTGACGCAGCTATGGAATTTTTTTTATGGGTCAATCTGACCATGTCACATACCTATAAATTCCACAGACTCCTTATTATCTCTAATATAAAATGTTAACTCTTGTTTTTGACCCTAAAATCCTTCAGGACTGTTGCAACAAGCACCCTAGCATCCCCACGGTGCCTGCCAACACAGGTTCTTAGATCTGCTTTTCTAAAGGAAAGCAACTCAAAATGGGTTAAGGATATTGCTTTAATCAATTGAACATATCATTTACCTAGTTCAGGGGGAAACTGAACTTGAGAGTATACAGACAGAAGTTACAAGGAGACAGAGAAAAATTTCAAGCAGGCAGGTGTCCAACTGTCTGAACATTACATCCATACCTATTCATAGTTACCAGAGAGGGAAGCATCAACATCTGGGTTTTCAAAGCCAGGGGGCTCTCAGTGGCTCCCCAGAGTCTCATCTCCTCAAATCACATAACACTTCTCAAAGTGAGACCCAAAACAAAGCCTCACATCAGGATTTATATAGCCCTCTACTGGATCAGAGAATGTAACAACCTTCTTCACCCACTGCCCAATCAAAAAGCATTCCACAGGCTCTATGTGCACTTAAACCTATCAAAGGGCCTAGGGGTAGGGATTTCCATTTAAATTTTAAATTTAACTTTCCATTCCCTTAACAAGAACCCATCCACATCCTATCTGTTCAGTGTCCTTAAACAGTACTCCACTTTCCCTACCCTTCAGTTCTTCCTCTTGTGTCACTCTGCACTCCTCATTTCTATACATCTTCAACAGCTTTGCCCCATGCCTGATATATATTCCCTCTTCACATTCATCTCATTGAATCCCTCTCTTACAGAGACAGTTCAAATATCACCGTCTACGCAAAAGTTTTCTTTTTCTGACAACTACTTATGCCCTCATTCCCTAAGTACCTTGTATTTATTTTGGAGATGCGCACACACACACACACACACACACACACACACACAAATATATGTATATACACAAATGTATATGTGTATGTTCCTGAGCAGAATGTAAACCGAACAGTAGGGATTATTTTATTTTTATATGTTTAGTCTCCACACCTTCAATATTTCTTGAACTATCTTTTTCCTCCAGAATTTATTTATTTTTAATTTTCAAAATTATTTTCCACAAGATTGTGAGTTCCAAAATTTCCCTCATCTCTTCCCCACCCCCTATCCCAAGATGGCATGTATACTGATTACCCCTTTTCTCAGTCTACCCTCTTTTATGTCCCCCCTATCCCCATCTTCCCCCTTACCACTTACTTTATATACCCCATTGCCTGTATATCATATTTCACAGTTGCAGGTAAAAACATTTTTTTAACATTTGATTTTAAAACTTTGTGTTCCAAGTTCTCTGCCTTCTTCCTTCCTTATACCACCCCCCATCCAAAGCAAGAAATTTAATATAGGATATACATGTATAGTTATGCAAATATATTTCCATAGTACTCATATTATAAAAAATTTAACTCTATTTCCCTCCATACTATCCTGCCCCCTTTTATTCTATTTTCTCCTTTGACCCCGTCCCTTTTCAAAAGCGTTTGCTTCTGACTATCCCCTCCCCCAATATTCCCTTCCTTCTATCTCTCCTTTCTTATGTCCCTCCACTCTGTTTTCCTATAGGGTAAGATACCCAACTAAGGGTGTATGTTATTACCTCCTTAATCCAAATTCAAAGAGAATAAGCTTGACTCATTCCCTTTCACCTTCTTGCTCTTACATTCCATTGTTACTTCTTTCTCTTGATTCTTTTATGTCAGAAAATTTACCCTATTCTATCTCTCCCTTTCTCCTTCTCCTAATATAGTCCTCTCTCAAACTTAATTTTATTTTTTTAGACATCATGATTTACTATTAAACTCACCCTGTGCCCTCTGTCCATATACATATACATACATATATATGCACATACACATACACACATAAATCTCTATCTATCTGTACATACACACACATATGTATATTCCCTTCAACTATCCTAATAGTGAAAACAGTTGATGAGTTACAAATATTTTCTTTCAATGTAAGAATGTAATTTAACTTTAATATGTCCCTTATGATTTCTTTTTTCCTGTTTATCTTTTCATGCTTCTCTTGATTCTTGAATTTGAAAGTCAAATTTACTGTTCAATTCTGGTTTCTTCATTATGGATGCTTGAAAGTCCTCTATTTCATTGAATATCTATATTACCCCCTGAAGTATTATTCTCAGTTTTTTTGGGTAGGTGATTATTGATTTTAATCCTAGCTTCTTTGACCTCCAGAAAATCATATTTGAGCTCTCTAATCACTTAATATACAATCTGATAGATCTTTTGTTATCCTGATTGTGATTCCATGATACTCAAATTGTTTCTTGCTCAGTGATTATATTTTCCCCTTGTCCTGGAATTTTTCTTTTTCAGATTTTTTTTCAAGAGGCAATCACTTTCTATTTCCATTTTACCCTCTGGTTCTAGAATATCAGTTCAATTTTCCTTGATAATTTATTGACAGATGATGTCTAGGTTCTTTTTCTGATCATGATTTTCAGGTAGTACAATAAATTTTAAGTTATCTCTCCTGGATCTATCCTCCAGGTTAGTTGTTTTTCTGATGAGATATTTCACATTGTCTCCTATTGTTTCATTCTTTTGCATCTGTTTTAAAATTTCTTGATTTCTCATAAAGTCATTAGTATCCATCTGCTCCATTCTAATTTTGAAGAAATTCTTTTCTTAAATGAGCTTTTGGATCTCCTTTTCCACTTGGCAAATACGGCTTTATTAGGCATTCTTCACCTCATTGGCTTTTTGGACGTCTTTTATCATTTGACTTAGTCTATTTTTAAAATGTTATTTCCTTTAGTATTTTTGAGGTCTTCTTTTGCAAGCTGCTGACTCATTTTTCATTATTTTCTTGCATCACTTTCATTCCTCTTCCTAATTTTTCCTCTATTTCTCTTGATTTTCAATCCTTCTTGAGTTCCTTCATGGTCTATGACAAATTCATATTTTTCTTGGAGGCTTTTGAAAGAAAATTCTTCAGTGTGAATTTTCTCCTCTCTTTGCTCATTTTCCCAGCTAATTACTCAACTTTTGAGCTCTTTGCCAAAGTAGGACTCTGATTCCAGAATGGAAAGTATTGTATCCTAAATTTATGGGGTTTTGTGTAGCTGTTCTCAGAGCTACTTCTAGGCACCTGTGAATTTTCAGTTCTTCTAAGGTGACAAGATCAAAGGAGAAATGTTTACTCCTCCCTGTCTTTTCTCTGGTCTGTGAGTGACCAGAAGCACTCTTTTTCTCCCTCAGAACTGTGACAAGGGATCCTTCTCCACAGCCACCACAAACTCTGCCACACCGGAACTCCTCCTTACCCCAGGACTGCCATACAAGACTCCTATCCAATTCCAAGCAGCACAAAGCAAAAGCAAGTGCCCTCTGATCAGCCACTTGATCCCCCCACCACTAGAAGCAACTACTGCTGCCACTGCTGTTACCACTGCAGTTGCTGCTGCTTCCTCTGGCACCACCTCCAGAGCCCTGGAGCTGGGGTCAGACCAGGCTTTTCTCTCACTGAGGTTCAATAGAGTTTCCCCACTGACCTTTTACTTTGTTTTTGGCATTTGTGGGATGAGGAGTCTGGAAACCACAATAGCTGTCAGTGATTCAATCCCCTGAGGGCTGTTCTGGCCCAGTCTGTCCCACTGGTCTACATGGGACTGTGCTCTGCTCAACCCCATGCAATAAACCTTTCCTGTCAGGCTACCAGGCTGTCTTCTTTTGGAAATGTGTTTCATTCTGTCATTTTGTGGGTTCTGTAGCTCTATAATTTGTTTAGAGTCATCTTTGACATGTATTTGGAGGGGTTTGGGGGGAAGGGTTCCTGAAATATATTTTTAATATATGCTTGCTATTTGATTGACAAACAATGGACAACTGATCTCAGCCTGGAAGACTCTTTGTGAATTGTGTAACAGAAGTATTACAGTCCCCATATTATGGAAGACTGATGAAAGTGAATTATTGTAATTCACATGGTTAAAAACAAACAAACAACAAAAAAAAAAAACAAGAATTGAACTTGAAGGCTTCTGCTTCTATACTATTCTACTCATATACAATTAGAGTACAAAGAATAGGTAGCATGTTCTACTTCAGCATACTATCTAGTATGTTAACTATTAGGATGATGTTGTCCGAATGCCTTATTCAACATGCAGTCTCATAAGGTTATGCCTTAAAGTAGTACTGAAATAAGATTTCATTCCCTTAAGGTGGTAGGGCTACCCTAATATTCTAGCTTCCTAGTACTACTTTTAACTAGTGGAAAGCATCTCCTGTTCAAAGGGGCATATGTCTATCACTCCCAGAGAACTGAACCAGTAATTTGGTGAAAATAAAAAAAAAAATAAATTGTAGAAAGAACTTCACATCTCCCCTTACACAAGTTTTTTCTAACATGAAAAATAGGAATCAAATTCATTAGTTAATATTCATCAATAAAGTACAACTTCAACAGATTGTGAAACCTTATAAGAATCATCAAGTTTCTCAGGTAACTCAATAAAATTGAAATAGATAAATGATCAAATTAAGAGACTTTCAAATATTTGCATTAGATTTGGAGTGTCAGGTGCCCTTGCTATTCAGTTCACATAATATACCATGACATCGTCACAGAACTGATGCAACATCTCTTACGTGAGATGTAACTTTTATAAGTTATTTGAATGCTATCCATGCCATGAAAACACTTCTGAAAAGTACCTGGAATATTTGAACACCAATCTTACCATAACTGGAGAGGTCTCAGCTAAGCCACCTGAAAAATGCTTCATTCATCAGTAAAAGATTTAGTAGTCAAAGGGCCTTATCTCTTTTAATGCAGCAGTAATGGTAAGCCAAGTAGATTATTTATTTCCTGGCAGCAGGAAATAGAATTTGATTATGGGAAAATAATTTCATTTACGAGAACATAATTTTTACTGAATAAAAAGATATAATAAAAGAAAAAATGGAAGTGAAATATGGGACAGAAAGAACGTGAGGAAAAAAGTAATATTTAATTTTCAGCTTTCTGATGTATATGTATGTATGTATGTGTGAAATATATATGTGTGTATATATTTGTGTACTCACAAATAAAATGGAGTCATTTTATAATGTTTTTTTTTTTTTTTTAAAGCAATTGGGGTTAAGTAACTTGCTCAAGGTTACACGGCTAGTCATTTGATTTATGCGTGGGTGCTCATTTTCTGAGGCCAGATCTGATCTCGGGTCATCCAAACTCCGAGGCCAGCGCTCTTACTCACTGCGCCACCTAGCCGCCCCTTTAGGGCAATTGGGGTTAAGTAACTTGCCCAAGGTTACACGGCTAGGTTTTTGTTTGTGCGGATTAAGTGTCGGAGGCCGGCTCCGAACTCAGGTCCTTCTGATTCCAGGGCCGACGCTCTATTCACTGCGCCACCTAGCCGCCCCCATTTTATAATGTTTTTATAAGGATAATCATTTCCTATTAATTGATGTCACAAGTGTCAACAATTCTTAGAATTTCATAGACTTCTCTAATCTTCCATGTCCTCATATGTAGGATATGGCAAATATAGTCACCTTCTTTATAAAGAATTAAATTTGGGAACAAGAAAATCAAAGTAACCAGAAAATTAATAAATAATAGAAATTTCACTGACAAATTAATATTATTGTGGCAATTACCATTCTTTCCACTGGCAAAACAAGCAAACAAAAAAAAATCTTAGTGGAAGCCCACTGTCAAAGCATTAATAATTATATTTTTTCATTGTAATTTATGCAGAGTTTAAGAGGCTTTAATAGTAGAGGTCATGTCTATAAAAGGGTTATTTTACTAAGTCAGCAATATAATGAATCATTCAAGGTGTTGTTAGATCAAGCACCTTAATGTTTCAGACTTATGTACCGTACAAAAAGAGAAAGCAAATTTTGATCATTGGAAAAAAAAAAGAATGGGTACACTCAGTGTCTAGAGTCATTGCAGGATTTGCTTATATAAGCTAAGGGTAGGCAACTGCAAAACTTCAGTGCATCAGAAGGATGCTGTCAAAGATAATGCAATGTATTTATGATGGTATCCAAACAGTAACATTTCAACCCAACCATATTTGGGTATCCTCTTTGACTACCAATGTATTAAAAATAATTTGATCCATGAAGTGTTCTGGAGCCTTCTATTGAATAGTCATGTTATTGAATGGATATATTAATTATGAGAAAATAGTTACACTTTAGGACCTAGATGATACCATATTCCACCATAAACAGTAAAAGTCTAAATTATGCTAGAAGGAACAATGATAAAAAAAAAGCAATCAAGGGAACAAACTAAAAAAAGAAGCATATATAAACAGCTCCATATGATCTGGGACTGCATACATGGGATTCTGAAATCCATATTGATGGCTCTTCTACTCTTGAGAATAAAAATAATATGTTATAGAATTATTTATTTATCTTTTGGATCTTTTGCATCTTACATGTTTGCTCTCCTCCTTCCAGTAATTGTTAAATATTCTCAAGATAATTTTGATTCATTAACTCTCTTTATCTTTGCTTCCAAAAACTCTCTTTATCTTTCCTTTCCTTCCTTTTCATTGTTTCATGAAGTAGTACTACTCATATTTCTCTATGACTTTAAACAGAAATTTATGTTACAAATTACTATTGTCTTGGTTGCCAACTCTCTATTTGCTAAATAGATTATATTTGATGACTGAGACCTTTGTTGTTTTGTTTAGTCTCTTTTGGGTTACAAATTATTTACATTGGTTAAACATTTATGTGGGTTTGTTATTAGTGTTGATATTTTAAATGGTAATGGTAAGTGGAAGATCTTCCTGACCCTTAATAAGCCTAGGGGAATTTGAAGACTTTCCCTGCTTTAAAAATAAACTTTGCCCCATAATAAGTTGAATATAGTCATATGGAGCCTGTGGTGGGAGGAGTTTGCTGAAGGATGGAGTAGAGCCTACAGGAAGTTGGGTTTCAGAGCCATAGAGACAGTGGGAGAGAGAGTATGCCCAGGCAAGGAGTTAGGTTTGTGAGTAAAATATTGATCTTGTATTGGTTTGTTGTTAAGCTAAAGGATGCTGTGGAACTCTGTGTTGTTGTGGCTTATTAACTTCTTTGTTACTATGATGTGATTGGATTACTTGTTTGGGGATTTGGTTTTCTGGTTTTTGCATAAACAGCTTCCTTCTTTTATATGGAGAGTTGCTATATTTTGTCAACAAGCAGCATGCATAAATATTTATAATCATGGTCATTGTTATAAACATTGCATTGGCACTACATTTGGAGTTAGGAGCAAGATCAGGAAATATCAGACCCCTACTTGGAGGCAGAAGGGATTTAGAAGAAGAAATGACCATCCCAGGATGGATGGATTTGCCTTATTCCTCCCTAGGAAGAGAGAGGTCAAAAAATACAGGGCTCTGTTAAAACTGGGGACAGAGATTACAGCAGGGAGAACCTAGAGATTTAGAAACATATTTGCAAAGAATATCATTAAAACCTGAGAGAGATGGAGGCAGTGTGTAGAAGGGGCTGGGTTTTAATAAGAGGTTACCATATTATGTGTAAAATCAGAGAAAAGCTGTTACAAGAGTTGGCTATGCTGCAGCATTGAGATGTGAACTCAGAAAAAGAAGAAAAAAAGCAACAGGAAGAAAGTTCATACAGCATTGGTAGAGTCTGAGCCTAGTTGCTATGAAAACAACTACCATGAGAGTTGTGGAGATTGATTCAATATTACAGAGTAGTGATACATTGTTTCATGACCAAGCTTTGGTAGAAGTTCACCCAGTATTGAGAAGAAAGGAGGAGAATCAGGGAGGCCAAACAGGTTCACGGATAATTGAGGATTTTGCTCAATAGGAGATTACTGACATATAAAGCAGATTCATTCAAAAGATGGGAGAAACCTTAGTGTCTTGGATGGTAAGAATCAGTGACAAAGGAGTTGGAGGGGTATCAAAAGATTGTGTGGACTGCTTGAAATTTATAGGTATTCATCAGACTCTTTTTGTCCATCAAACTTTTAGAAATTTCCATATGGCAGGACGTATCAGTAAAACCAGTCTGTTAGTTTTAGCTGCCACTGGATGCAATAAAATGTATCCAACTCATTCTGTTTTGCCTAGTGGAGACAGACACTGATATTCTCTTTGAGACTACATGAGAAAGTTGAAAGAAGAAGTAATGAAAACTGCTATCATGGCTAGAGATGCAGATATGTATCATGATATCCCATTAGAAGTTTCTCATAGAAATATCATAGTGAAGACAGCTCCTCCTGCTTATAAGCACCAACTTCTGATTCTACTAATTGGTAAAATGGGGACCCTCTTTCAGAGGTGCTAGATAAAATTTCTCAGCTAAGTGACTTGGGAGAATTGAAAAAAAAAAGATAAATTTCAACATGAGAGAAAAGGAAATGGCCAGCAAATTCAAAGTCAGAATAGATTGCAAAAAAACAAACAATAAAAAATATTTACTACTCTCTTGCTTCTTGTATCTGACTTATCATTTTTTTAATTCAAATTTCATATTTTTTCTTCAAGAATGCTTGAAAGTCCTCTATTCCACTGAATGACCATATTTTCCCCTGGAACATGATACTCAGTTTTGCTGGGTAAGTGATGCTTGGTTTTAATCCCAGCTCCTTTGACTTCTGGAATATCATATTCCATGCCCTTTGATCCCTCAGTGTAGAAGCTGACAGATCCTGTGTTATCCTGATTGTGTTTCCACAATTTTCAAATTGTTTCTTCCTGGCTCCTTGTATTCTCTCCTAGATCTGGGAATTCTGGAACCTGGATATAACATTCCTAGGAGTTTTCTTTTTGGGATCTTTTTTCAGGAGGTGATCAGTGGATTCTTTCAACCTCTATTTTGCCTTCTGCTTCTAAAACATCAGGGTAGTCTTACTTGTGAATTTCTTGGAGGATGATTTCTAGGTTCTTTCTTTGATCATGGCTTTTGAGTATACCAATAATTTTTATATTATCTCTCCTGGAACTATTTTCCAGGTCAGTGATTTTCCCCCTGAGATATTTCACATTGCCTTCTATTCTTTCATTTGTTTGGATCTGTGTAAGAGCATCTTGATTGGGGCGGCTAGGTGGCTCAGTGAATAGAGCGCCGGCCCTGGAATCAGAAGGACCTGAGTTCGGAGCCGGCCTCCGACACTTAATCCGCACAAACGAAAACCTAGCCCTGTAACCTTGGGCAAGTTACTTAACCCCAATTGCCCTAAAGGGGCGGCTAGGTGGCGCAGTGAGTAAGAGCACCGGCCTCGGAGTTTGGATGACCCGAGATCAGATCCGGCCTCAGAAAATGAGCACCCACGCATAAATAATGACTAGCCATGTAACCTTGAGCAAGTTACTTAACCCCAATTGCTTTAAAAAAAAAAAAAGAGCATCTTGATTTCTCAGAAAGTCACTAGCTTCCCTTTTCTCCACAGTGAGCTTTTGAGATTCTTTTTTCCATCTGGCAAATTTGGCTATTTAGGGCATTCCTCTCATCATTGCCTTTTTGAGGCTCTTGTGCCATTTGAGTTAGTCTATTTTTAAGGTGTTGTTTTCTTCAGTCAGGTTGTTGACATTCATTTCATAATTTTCTTGAATCGTTCTCGTTTCTTTGCCCAATTTTTCCTCCACTTCTCTTATCTGCTTCTTAAGGTCCTCTATGGCCTGTAACCAGCTTGTATTTTCTTTTAAAGCTTTTGGTGCAGGAGTTCTGACTTCACTGTCTACCCCCTGTTTCATGCTTTGAACCTTTTTTGTCCCCAAAATATGAGTTTAATGTTGGATTTTTCTATTTGTTTTTCTTCCTTTGCCTAGCCATGTTGCCACTCAATTACTTGACTTTTGGGCTTTTTGACACAGTAGGACTCCTTAGTGGCTTCTTGCCCCATGGGGAAGAGGCTGACTCACTCCCAACTAGTGGGTCCAAAAGTCCATCCTGTACTGACATCTCACTTTTTCCTTAGCCTCTATGTGTTGATAATTCTGGAAACAGCCTCAGCTTCTGGTGTTCTGAAATCCCCCCAGCCAGCTGCTGGTCAGGCTTCTGTCTCACAAGGGGCTGGGGTCAGCTCCCAGAGCACTGTACTGGCTGATTTCTGCTGGGCTGCTGGGATGTCCACAGCGAGACGTTAGCTTTTTCATGTCATTTTGTGGCTTCTGTAGCTCCAAAATTTGTTCGGAGTCTCCTTTTACATAAATTGGGGAAGGTGGGAGCTGGAGCTGTGCAGAAGTACTATTTCTACTCTGCCATCTTGAATCTGGCCCCCAAAAATCTTTTCATTTCTTTATGGGATACATTATTCACATGTATCAGGACTTAGCTGTACCTCTAGACCATCGACCTCATTCACTCCCTTCTCACTGATAGGTGCCCTTTCTTATCAACATACTTATTTTTAATTTTTTTTCTTCTTCTTGTGGTATATTGTTTCATATATGTTTTACCAAGCAATTAAGAACTGAATACTTTTGAGTGAATGATTCCCTCATTATTTGTAAAGTAATGTTTGTTTAATAAAAACCATAAGCAATTAATTTTCTGTGTTATTTACCTTCTCCTGACCACATCCAGCACACCCTAATTCTTTTCCTGAAGAGTGTCTTTGTGAAAGTTAAGTGTGATGCTTCTGTGAAGTCTAAAAACTTTTGTACTCTCTTTCCTTGTTTCTGCATCCTATTTGCCTATTTGTTTTTATATTCTCATCTAATTCTACCATTGAAGTCAGTACATCACCATTTAATTTGGAGATTCTTATCAATTATCCATAGAATCTCTCCTTCACTACTCACAAAGTACATGGAATGAACCTTAAATATTTTCACTAATGTCATTTTTCAGATTTGTCAAAAACAGTATGATACTAAAAACCAACTTCATCAGATACTGTCTTTAACTCTGATACATGGTTTAATACAATGGGAAGAACAATGAGTTATTCAACTGTAAAATAAAGAGATTTTACCTAGATGGCTATTGGCCAACCCCAAATATATGATACTTTGAACCTATGTATTCTTTTACTTAGTGGCAACTTTTCTGCCTTCTAGCATTAATTATATTGAGAATATCAAGAGAAGCTCTACAGTTAGATTCTTCTAGGACTTTGTTCTGTGATTTTTCATTGAACAAGAATTCACATATTTAATAGCAAGAGTTAAGGGAATGTCTATGTACAATCTAAAAGTAGTAATGTTCTTAACATACTCTACTTTTCCACTAGCCTGCCAAGTATAAGGGGTTCAGATAGGTCACAGGATCATTTTTCTTTTTTTCTTTTTCTCATGGGATCAAAGGGTCAAATAATTAATCTGAATAGTTTGCTAGTGATAAAGTTCATTGTATTTAGCTAAGTTGCTACTAATAAAGTAGGTTCACTCTGACCTTAGGACCATAATTGTATTTTTTTTTTAGAATTATCAAACTTGTCAAAACTTAGCCTTCATTTTATGATCTTTGAAATGCTAGGTCTGTTACATACCATGGAATAGAAGGTAAATCAAGAAAATTATCGTAGTCATAAAAATTACATCTCAGAGATGCTTGGGAATGCCACAATTACACAAGAAGTCCTTTGGTTTATTCTTTTTTTTTCCTATCAATCATATTATCACTGTCTCCAAAAGGCTAAAACATTTGATAGTCAGAAATTATTTTAAAACATGAAAATGAGTTTTTTCAACTTTTCTTATAGGCAAATTTTCTTACAAAAGACAGTAGAGGGACCTAAGAATATGAACATGCTCAGCAGTACCTGACAAGTATTGCTTTGGAGTGGCTATGGGGAAGTGGAGTAGAATATCTGATAATAAAATGCTCTACTCTGTTTTTACCTATAATCTACTTTTTATGATTTTGTAACAGAGATACTGACATGGATTTGAGAGAATAATCCTGTTTAAGAAATATTAAGATTTGTTTGTTGTTAATATCTTGTTTGACAGTGGACTTTAATAAGTGTGTGTATTTATGTATGTATGCATGTATGTCTGCATGTATGTATGTAGCAGAGAATTTAGATTCCAAAGAGTTTAGTTTAGATACCAGCTAAGAATATTATTTTGTGTCTTGAATTTTATATCACTTCTCTGTAATTCTGAAGCCATATGTACAGAATAAGTATTATACTACCTTCCTTGTAAGAATGTAATGAAGCAATTGCTTCATAAAACTTGAAGTGATATGAAAGTTATATTTAAACATAGTCTAACCAAATTATCTCTTCTATCAACATGCACAACCATACCTCATCTGTAGCCTCTGAATAGCAGAGGAAGAGACAGCTGCATCAAATTGACTCACCAAAGTTACTAGACAGTTTTATATTAGGAATTGGCCTTCAAAGCTTTATTTTCCTTCCCTACATGTGTGCACAATTCTCTTGATGTTTTTCTAAAAATACTATTGCCTTTTTTATCCCTCTTCAATGATTAAGACTGTTTTAAAACTTGGACTTATTTAAATATGAAAGTTCTGATAAGGAAGGGGAATTTGAACTAATTCTAAGTCTTCATATTAGCATGCCTTTATCTTATATATAATAAATCCAAGAAATTATTTGGATGTTAAAGGACTTCAGTGATTGATGTGCTCATAAATATGATTCCCATTTGTATTTCAGTTTATCTAATATCAGAATGAAAGATTATTCCCCCAGGATTTTTGGAAAATTAATTTGGGGGATACAAAGAGGAGTCAGAGGCTTCCTAAGTTCTGAGGCACTGCATATTTTTAGGCAGAAGAGAATTTTCTACTTAACCTTGGTTAATACACACTATCTTTATAAAATATTGCCAAAAATTGGAAAAAAATTAATAAAAACAGATAAAGTAATAAGACCAGGTGAACTTTAAATAGACAGCATTAAAACATTCAGACAATTTTTAAATTAGTCTTTTACCAATCCTTAGTGTGTTATGCTTTGAATATCTCTCTAACTTCATTTATTTTATGCAAAATGCTTGCACTGACTATTTAACAGGAATTTTCCCCCCCTGGAAGAGAGGGTGAAGTAAAGCTGGTATCATTCAAACTAAACTGATAATTGTTTTCAATTTTTTCATAATCAATTTCACCATTCATTGATCTTCTTTGACATTTTCTTTTCCTGACCAATAACTAATCACCTTTCCTTATCAATATCAATTTAAAGATTTTTAGATAAACTTGCTCTCCCAACTATCCAAATTCTTCATATTTTATCCTTTTGCCGCCTCACCACCTGCAACTTATGATCAGGGCATACAGATTTTCACCAACTTCTCCACTTCTTAGTGCCATCCCTAAAATTTGAAGCTTTTCATCCTCTATCATTCAGATATTCTGATAAACCTCATCTCAGAGAATAATACAGGTATTCTTTTTGTTCTTCGCAAAGTTATCATATAGTGGTTTGACTTCTCAAAAATTATGCTATGCCAAAAAAAAGACATTAAGCAAAGACTTTGATTATGAAACTATATCTTCTATCTATGCCCTCACTTAGAAAACTATAGTTAGCTAAGTATCAATACACATGTCACAGAGTGATGGACTCTTTAGTCATGAGAACCTGTGAACCTGAAAAACAAAAATTGGGCCTCAGGCCTTTTTTATCCAATTCTCTTTGATCTGGAACCATAATAAAGTATTGTAACTAATCAGAAGAAGTCTGAAACCTAAAACACAATTGTTTTACTAACTTTAAAATAACATGTATTACTTCAAGCATGAAATCTTTGTCCACTGACCAACAAGAAGACATAGTATTAGACAAATGAACGATATAAGTATTTATATTTTTCTTTTAAATAAAGCCAAAAGATGTAAGAAAATGACGACTTTTGTGTTCTCTCTAGAGAAACAAAGGAGGTAGCATAATTTTTTTTAATCATGATGACAAATGCAAAAAGAAGTTTGAAAAGAAGATGAAGAGGATTAATAGGAAGAGGAAAGGAGAAAAAGAAAGGAGAGAGAGAAGGAAGATTTCTAGGATACATAATGTTGCCATTAATCCTTCTTTTTGAAGAAGACCAATGCCTTCCTTTACATGATTGAAGTGAGTCAGAATTACACAAAGTTGTCAACCTCACTCTCTTTCCATAGTCATCAAAGTCCAGAGTCCAGTGGCAAGACAAAGTCAGGATGACTGGTGATGACCCAGGATGCAGTGGATGATCTTGGCATCTTCAATATTTGTCCAAACTCTAAGTGAACCACAGAACCTCTGTTGGCCACCTTTGTGATCATTTTAACAAATGGCTATTATCTGCCCGTTCCTCTGGGGGAAGTCTTCAAGTAGACATACTCTTAATTTATTGATGAATATGAAGCCTGTCACCCTCAACATGATGTAGCTCATCCATCCCTTGACAGGGAAAGATTTTGCTGGAGTGTGCCTGCTGCAAATGCTGTAGCTTCTTGGAGATACAGGTAAGAGTTGTGTGAAAGGAGGACACCAAAGGTGGAGCAGTAGCCAAGAAAAGGGTTTGGCAAAACTTCACACCAGGGTTTTAATTTCTCCATGAACACCCCACAAGCCCCTATGATCTCAGTATGAAAAGCTAATGATAAATATCAGGGGAATGATAGTGAGAATAATTATGATTAACATACTAACATCTGTCTCAAAAATATAGATATATTGAGGTCCTATATACAAATTTTATTTGAATAGCAGTAATGCAAAGCCCAAAGGAGGTCAACATGAAGGATAACAATAATAACAAAAACAAAAGGACAAAATCTTGAGGAGTCCTTCAAAAATCTCTTAACTAATAGACCTAATATCACATTCAAAAGTGAATCTATATAAGATGTACACTCCAAACAACCCCATGAACATGAAAAAAAATCATATCTAAACAGAAAGGAAATTATTGGTCGGTGTCATTAATAAATCATTTGCCTGGATATGAGCAAATTAAATATTTCTCACAGACCATTTCAAAATCAAGATGGGATTCAGAGGAAAAATAAGGTAAGAAAATACGTATGTAGTTAGTTCCAACTTGGCTTTCTCAGACAAGCTATTCTCTTTGGAAAAATGGAAATCAAGTCAATGCATGTAGAAGTAGATGATCTGACAGATGTTTAAATGTTGTGATATAATGAAAAGGGGATATAAGAAACAACAATATCAATAAAAAGTTACTTATTGATTTCAGCAACAAATACTTGACTTCATTATTAAAGTGGAGGACATAGCCGTTAAAGGTCACACTGATTTATAGCATTCACTCATTTACTAAACATTACAGAAGATGATAGGTCATGATTGTGAATTATATTACCTTACAGAAAAATGACCATCATGATGAGATGTGAGTATCAGCTAAATCACTACAGAGGATTTAAAGATAAATTGGAAGGGAAATGAATGGAAATTTTTTTTCAGCATTTCTATGATAAATGCTTTTCATCATTGACAGTAGTTAAATTACAGTGTTTGTACTGTAATAACTAGATCCCTAGGGTATCATATGAGGAAATAGGAATGACACCAATGAAAATGAAGATGGGAAGAGCAGCTAGATGAGATCAAGTACAAAGAGAAGAAATCTATGCTGGAAAACCATGACTATGAAAGTATAGAAATATCAGATGCAAGACAGTTAAAAGAAAGGATGATATTCAACAAGTTTTAAAACTCACAGACATCTTGATACTGACATTCACCGTGGAAACACTGATAGATATATGTACCTCTGTATATGCTTAACATTTAAATATAATGTCCCAAAATTTTAGTGTATATACATATATACAATTTAATTAACGTATATAAAATGTATATTTACATATATAGAGAGAGAGAAAGAGAGAGAAAGAGAGAGACAGAGACAGAGACAGAGACAGAGAGAGATTATTAGTTAAGAAGATGTTATATTCAATCATGTGGAATTTAGGAATTAAGGTGCCAACAGGACAAGAAAACCAATCATGAGAAGACCAGTTCAGGAAAAGAGATAATACAGGCTAAGCATGAGATTACGACATATTACAGCCAAGAATTTCTCAGTATTTGATTGATTAAGGTTACTAGACTTAATACAAAGCTCACACAATTATGAGTATTTGGCAATACTTACCCAGCACAAGAAGAAAGAGTAGGTGGATTGAGACTTAAGACTAGGTCTTAGTAATGGAGGTCTCAAAGTATGTTGTTTAAAAGAAAGAAAGCTAATAAGAAAATGTCCTGCATTCATATTTTTTTATCAAGAACTTACTCTCTATGGAAATTCATGAGCCACATTCCAGAACCATGTTGGAAAGCACCAAATATATGCCATATATACCAAGTATAATTACATAAAGATTGTAATTAAATTCACGGGAATTTAGGAGATCACCACTGAGTAGAGTAGAAGGCAAATAGAAGAGAAACAAGGATAGAATCCTAAGAAACATTTTTGATTTGAGGGCATGCTGTGGAGGAAGGTCCAACAAAAGGAGACAGACAAATGGCCAGCTATGAGGAAAACCAGAAGAAATGGATGTCCTGAAAACCAAGAGAAGAGAGTATCAAAGAGGAGAGAATGATTGACAGTGTCAAAGGCTACAGAAAGGTCAAGCAGGATTGACTATTGAGAAAAGGCCCTTGGATTCAGTATCCAAAAGATATGACTTATTACTAGAAGAACCAAACCATATCAACATTGATATTTTCACTAAAGATAAAGAAAAAAGACATGAATTTGTAGCTAAATGGATGGATGACTCAGACATTCTCTGTGAAGGAGCATATAAACTTAATATGGCTCCTATTTAAGTTTGTTGATTTATTGATGAGGGGTAAGGAACTTGTAGTCTCAAGGCCACATGTTGCCCTCTAGATCCTCAAGTGTGGCCCTTTGACTGGATCCAAATTTTACAGAAAAAATTCCCTTAACAAATGAATATGTTTTGTAAAACTTGGACTCATCTAATTATAAGACATCTGGATTTAGCCATATGCACTGTGATTTTCAAAATCTATACTGTAAAGGCCAAGTGCATTGTTTTTAATGTGCCTCCCAAATCTGTCTTTCCCTAGCATTTTGCTCCAGAACCCTCTGTATCAGATTGGCATTAGCCCACCCATACTTTCCTGGCAGCAAATTCTTTTGTTTATCATTGAAATAACTTAAAGCCAATCATGAAGTACTTGACTTGCTTTTGTAATGGACAATTGAGGCAAATACAGGACAGCATAGGCAATTAATATTTTGGGGAGTGCTTTTATTAGCCAACAGCTGTATCCCAAAAGGGAAGGCAGCCCTGAGGAGTCTGTCCAGCAAGCTTTTATACAGTAAAAAGTACTTCCTGAAATAAACAGTGGTCAGCAAGGCAACTGTTACTACATAGGGATGTAAGATGTAAACTAAGGGGGGGGAGGGGGGTGATGCCTGCTAAAGGGGCAGTTCTTTGTTTTAGTTACATCTTGGTTACAAGGCAGGTGAAGGGCAAGGTTTCATAATGGTCATATCTTTACACTAGGATCTTGGGGCCCCCTGAGGGGCCTTGTGAGAGGCCTTGTGTAGGAGTTAGCACTGTGGGAACCCAACTGCCACTTCACTTTCAGGTTTTGCTTTAAACCTATATTCCAATATGATTCTTTTATCTAAATTAATACTTATTTCTCCACAAGGAAATAGAAGCAAATGATAAAAATCATATTCACAAAAGAAATTATTGTAATTGATTACACCATAGAGTATTAGGGCTTTCAGTCAAGAAGTTGCATGCTTATATAGTGCCTCAGAAAAAGTAACTTTAACTAATCTCATTTAAGTGAGAAGGCAGAGGAAACAAGCATTTATTAAGTGCCTCCTAAGTGTCAGACACTGTGCTTTGTTATTTAGGAAAACTATTTCTTTTGAAATTAGCATATTTCCTTACTAATAAAATAAGTGGATTGACTAGACAATATATAAGATTTATTCCAACAGTAAAGCTATGACCCTATTACCTACTTTTTTTTTTTTAACCTGACTAAGCTCAGTTAAATTTCACAATAGAAACACAGTTTTTCTTGCAAATATTTCACTGGTCACAGTGAAGCAATCTAGAAACAAACAAAAGGTACTTTTCATAGCATTCTAAAGGACTGACTAAACATTTTGCATACTAAATGTATATTGCCATGAATTAAAAAATATTAATACCTTTTTTTCTGATTATTATATTTTTCTTTAAGCAGTCTTTATATCCTCCCCTTATAGCAGTCCTTTGGGGGAAAAGATCAAATGAACAGTATAAGATTTAATCAGAAAAAAACTTCTTTAAAATTATATAAGAAACATGACATTTTGATCAGTCTTTAGCAGTAGCTCTGAAAGATTATATCCTAAAAGAGATCAGAATTTGAGAAGGCTTATTTTGAGTCACTATAGAATAAGTACTGCAAGTGCAAATTCTTTTTATCATTATAGTTCTTAGAGAACTAATAAGAAACAATAAAAACAGCAAATTTCCATATCTTGGGGTCCTGTTTCTAATAAGAATAAGGACACTAAAAATGATATTTCATCAAATACTTATTCAAGAGACTTGCTTGTTAGTTTTTCCCTTGAGAAATGTTAATTTATACAGTCTTATGTTGTTTTAAAAACAAAATATTATACAAAGTAAGGGAAATGATATTTTATATTATTTATGAAGTATCTGAATAGGAATATGTTGAAGGCTTTATTGTGATCAAAAAATCCCTCTTCAAGTTGGACTCTGTACTGGAGTTCCTTCATTATTATTAGTAAGCATGCATTATTTGATTTTTTTATTTATCAGTTGATAAAGAACACTGTTATTGTTACTATTATAAATTCAAAGGAAATTAATGATTTTAGGGATGTTTATTGTGTAGTGGCATATCCCTTGATATAGTCATCCCCTCCCCCAATGTAATATGTTATAATTACCTTTGTGGTATTGTTGAGGTTTAAAATGTTGAGGTTTAGGGGTAATTGGGACCCCAAAATAATGACATGTTGAGTCCTACCCACATGAATTAGACCCAAGTAAAGTTCATCTTTCAGCCAAAATAAAACAAAGTTTATTAAAGATTCCTCATGTTTGGTAGACTGTTAAAGAGCCTAAGAATTTGTGAAGTTTGTATTTACAAGCAGCTCAGATTGAATCTCAGATAGATTGAATCCTCAAGGAACAAGATAAATTTTATATGCAGAAAGACAGTGGGGGGCGGATTTAGGGGTGATCAAGTAGTTGAGAGTAAGGGTTTAGGAAGGGTCTAAGGGGTGACTAGAGGTCAGATTCCAGGAACCAAGAGAATGGGAGTTTTATGGGATCAAAGGTGGAAAGTAGCCTGGGGCAATCTGAAGGTAACAGACAATGGAGGGCTAGGCTAGGTTAAGGGTAATGGATTTTGGTATGAAAAAAGCCAGATTAAGTGGGGAAATTCAGGGAGAATTCCAGGTGGGAGTTTCCTAGGGTCTATACACAATGCAGATCAATTCTTTGGAGTAAAGGGAAAAAGGTCTCAACTTGGTCCTCTACTGGTCAGTATGATTTGATATCTAAAAATGTCATTATTGATAGTGGCTGGCAGTGTAAAAATCATGTAAAATGAGTATATTTTATTTTGTGAATAGTTAAATGTGAAAGTAGAAAACAGGTAGGGCCCCATAAGTTAGAGTCATGAGTAGAGTAAAGCATATTTCCCTCCAACAATCTTTGAACTAGAATCCAGAAAAATACAATATAACCACATTTTAGTAGTCCATCATTATAAACATATGTACCTGCCAGAATGAGAATATGTTGAAGTGAGTTAGCCAACCTAGAGAATGTCTCACTTCAGCATGACCTTACCTTGGAAGGTATAGGCCCCCAAAGACACACTACTAAAACATGGTTATCTTTGAATTTTCTTAGGTTCCTAGTTTTTATCTTGATTAAGGGAAATACACTTCCCCTGCTCATGACTCTAGCTCTTGGTCTCCCATTTATCTGTTTCCTATATCCACAATGCAAAACACTCACATGGTACATGGTATTTAAGTAGTCAGCCACTCACAATGACATTTTTTGATCTTAGAATAACCATTTATATAATCATAAGATTAACGAAATAGCAGTATATTACATATTCATATATGAATATAAGTACATGAATCATGAAATACAGCACAGTATATATTTAATAACTGGACTGTTCACTCCCACCAAAACACTGCAGAGGATAGTGGTTATACACATACAAGAAACTGCAAAATAATTGTCTTACCATTAGAAAATTTAGAAAAAAAAAAGGTTTTATATTTCATGTTATTTCATCATTTCTGATGGGTGACTCCTAGAAAAAGTCATGCCCTTTCAGACAATGAGAAAACTGTGTATGTCATATCCTGATTTGCATTTCCCTTCTCTCTATCCCATTGGCCAGGCTTTTTCCATATTTCTCTCCCCACCCCTTCCCCATCCTCATTCTCTTTAAGCTTAATTTAGTGAAGAAGTGCCAAGCTATTAATATTCTTAGTCTGCCTCATTCTGAGTTTATGATCTCCAGAGCACAAGCAAGGAATTTTCTCAATTTCTAAGAGTTAACAAAAGGGTGAGTTAAAGATTCAACCCAGGATATCCATAAGAAAAGCTCCATTATACAAGACTGAGTCTGGACTAAAGGACATCATCCTTAGTGAGCTACAGCAGGCCTCACAGTTTTTGCTATGCAGGAAAAAGGTCTTCTCAGTACAAAAAAAAGTGTCTGCTCTCAACTTCTGGGATACATCCGCTACTGCTTTCTACTACAGTCAGTTTATGTCTTACATTAGCCATAAGTATGACTCCTCAGTTTTCCCAAATTATGTTTATGTGATTTCTGTGAAAACAACATTCAATCATTCCTTACAGTTCCTAGTTTTTATTTTGGTGAAGGTAAATGTGCTTCCCCTACTCATGACTAGCTCTTGGTCCTTCTCCCATCTGTTTCCTATATACACAACCTACCATTCACAATGCAAAACACCAACATGGTACATGATATTCAAATAGGAAGCCACACAATGGACACTTTTTGATCTTATAATAGCCATTTATATAGCAACAGGATTAAAGAAATAGCAGTATTTTACATATACTTAATGTAAGTATATGAATGATGAAATGTAGCACAGTACACACTTAAAAGCTGGATCATTCACTCTCCCACCAATTCACTTAGTACCTTCAGAGAATAGTAGTCATACACATACAAAAAATTGGCAAGGAAACTCATGAGAAAGAAACCTTAATTGGGTTGGAGTAAGTTGTAACTCTGGACTATAGGGTTTGATATCAATGGACCATTTAGGGATATTGCAACCATGTAAAAGTACATCTCTAAATACTGCTTGTCTATTGGTCCTCCCAGTTCTACTGCTGGGCCAACATTTTTCTCTCAAAAGCCGTTTGTCCCTAGGCTGAAGTAAATTACAATAGATTAATGAATGTAAATGCCTTGTACTTTGAAAGGAAACTTGAATGATTTTCCAAGTTCTTTCCACTGGTGACTGAAGAGGGTCATCATAAAATGATGAGGTATAGGTTTAGGGGTGCTCAAGACCCCAAAATACCAACATGTCAGCTCCTGCTAAATGAATTTGACTCAAGCCTTCTCTCAGCCATAGGAAAGCAAAGCTTATTAAAAGCTCAACATAATAGATAGACTCTTAAGGAGCCCGGGTATCTGTAAGGCTTATATTGGACAAGCAGGCCAGAATTATCTGACACAGAGTAAATCTATGCTAGAATTCTATGGCACTCTCACACACATGGAGGCAAGATGGTTTCTTATACACAGGTTGTGGGAGGAATCTAGGGGTGATCTAAAGGAAGAGTTTGGGGAGAGTCTTCAGGAGGGGTCAGACTCCAATAATGAGTTATGTGGAGGGTCTTTAGGAGGAATTAATGAGGTCTGATTCCAGTAAATGAATGATTAAGGGTGGGAAGTTGCTGGAGATTACCTGGAGAAGACAGACAATGGTGGGCTAGGCCAGTGTAACAGTTTATTTTGGTCTAGATATTTTGGGAGGATCAAGGGTGGGAAACTGATGTACAAAGGAGGGCTAAAAGATTTGGGCAAAGCCACAATGAAAGGCTTATGTCCCCATGCAAATGCATTACCTGGGAAGATTCAAGAAAAGCTCAAGGAGGTTCCCAGGGCCTGTACCTCAAGGATTCAAGGAGAACTCAAAGGGGTTCCCAGAGCCTATATCTATCTCATCAGTCATCACCTTTGAAAGGGCCTTTAGAAAGTTTTACCTCTTAATGTGAATATTTCTTTCTTCAAACCAGAGAATTTCAAAGCTCCTTGGATTGGGTATTTCTGTGCTGATCAGATCAACCCAGTTTCTCCTTTCCCAAGATACTTTGTTGTCTAATGCAAATAGAATTCATTGTAATAAAATAAATAAATAAATATACCTAATGTAAGTGAATACAAAGAAGTTACAAAGTCCTGGAATCTTTTCTCTTCTCAAAAGGGAGGTGGCAAAAGACAAAAACACTCTTGAAAAGCTCATCTTTTATCCACTCTCCTTAGTATGAAATTTACTTCTTATTTAGTTCTTTGAATAGCACATATTAACGGCTGTCATTGAAGACATTGCATAATGAAATCTATTCTCTTCATGTTGAGGAAACTTTTCCTGATGACTTCTTTTAGGTGCTACAACTCAGAAAACAGCCTTGATCCCAATTTGGTCTTCTTCCTAGATTCTCTTTATCACAATCCTTCTATATCAAACTTCATGTCCCTACAATGGTTTAAATAAAATCCTCACCGAGACCTTTAATTTACATAGAAATACTTCCTCATATTTCCCCTATAAAATGAATGGTCCTTAATAAATCATGCCTTAGGTTCTTAATGTTCGCCCTTCAATGATTCTCTTTCCTTTAAAAATTACACTGCTGATAATTATTTTTCTAAGACACTAAATATTTATTAATTACCTGGATTTCCTTTGGTATGTTTTTTGTTTGTTTGTTTGTTTGTTTCCTTTTGGCAAACCAGATACTTGCTGATTAATGTACTTTCGAATTCCCTGGTGGCAATTAATTAACATTGTTAAAATTTTTAATAAAATAATTTTAGATATTTTTAAGTGTCACTTCTGTTATTTTCCATTTTTGATTGTCCTTTAACTTGTACAAATAATTCAGGATTATGTCATTTCAATTGTACTCATCTTTTTTTTTCATTATTACTCATAGCTGAACAGAAAAAGAAAAATTAGTTGGATTTGTTGTTGTTCAGTTGTGTACAACCTTATTTGGGATTATCTTGGCAAAGATGGTAGAATGCTTTGTAATGTCCTTCTCCAGTTCACTTTACACATGAGGAAACTGAGACAAGCAGAGTTAAGTGACTTGCCCAGGATCATACAGCTAGTAAGTGTCTGAGGCCAGATTAGAGCTCAGAAAGATGAATCTTCCTGACTCCAGGCAGACATTCTATCTAATACACCACCTAGCTGACTACCATTTGCCTTCAGAAAATTACAAAGGTGACAAGTTTTATGTGAGAAGAATGGATGGTATTTCATTTTATTTTATTTTTTACAAAGTATTTATTTCTTTTTAGATTTTAACATTCATTTCCTAAAGATTTTGAGTTACAAATTTTCTCTCCATTACTCATCATCCCAAGATAGCGAACCTACTGAATACCTCTTCCCCAAATCTGTTTTCTCTTAAATTCTCTTCCTTCTCCCACTAACTTTCTAGTAGGATAAGAATAATTTCTATACCCTAGGTTCTATGTATCTTATTTCCCAGGTGCATGTAATAAACAATTTTTTTAAAACTTGTTTTTAAAATTTGACTTCCAGATTCTTTCGCTTCTTCCCTCCTCATCCACCCCCACTGGGAAGACAATTCAATTAGGTTGTACATGTGTAGTTACAATTACTGTTACCATATTAGTAATACTGTGAAAGACTTACCATATTTCCATCTATCCTATCCCGCCCCACACTCATTCCATTTTCTACTTTGACCCTATCCTTTTTAAAAACTGTTTGCTTCTAACTACCTTCTTCCCCAATCTTCCCCCCCTTTTATCATCCTCCCTTTTATCCCATTCCCCCTAATATCCTGTAGGGTACTATACCCAATTGTATGTTATTCCCTCTTTAAGCCAAATTCAATGGGAGTAAGGATGACCCATTCCCTTTCATTTTCCTGCTCTTCCCCTCCATTGAAACAGTCTTGCATCTTTTATGTGAGATAATTAACCCTATTCTATCTCTTCCTTTCTCCTTCTCCCAACATATTCCTCACTCACCTCTTTATTTTTTAGATATCATCCTTCATATTCAACTGATCTTGGGCATCTATGTATACATGGAAACATATATACACACACTCACATATATATTTAAGCACATGTATACATACATATACATATATGTGTATGTATGAATAGGAGGGTGTACATGTGTGTAAATATATACTTATACTGAGAACAGTCTCATGAGTTACAATTATTGTTTTTCTGTATAGGAATGTAAATATTTCAACTTTCTTAAGTTCCTTATGATTTCTTTTTCCTGTTTACCTTCTCATGTTTCTCTTGATTCTTGTATTTAAAGTCAAATTTTCTGTTCAGCTCTGGTTTTTTCCCCCCATAATGCTTGAAAGTCCTCTACTTCATTGAATAAACATATTTTCTCCTGAAGCACTGTACTGAGTTTCTCTGGGTATGTGATTCTGGGTTTTAATCCTAGATCATTTGACCACCAGAATATCATATTCCAAGCCCTTTGATTCCTTAATGTAGAAGCTGCTAGATCTTGTATTATTCTTATTGTGTTTCTACAATACTCAAATTGTTTCTTTCTGGAAGTTTGTAATATTTTCTGGGAACTCTGAAACTTGCCTATAATATTCCTAGGAATTTTCTTTTTGATATCTTTTTCAAGAGCTGATATGTGAATTCTTTCAAATTCTATTTTGTCCTCTGGTTCTAGAATATCAGGACAATTTTCCTCGAGAATTTCTTGAAGGATGATTTCCAGGTACTTTTTTTTTGATCATGGCTTTCAGGTAGTCCAATAATTTTTAAATTATCTCTCCTTGATCTATTTTCCAGGTCAGTCATTTTTCCAATGAGAGATTTCACATTGCATTCTTTTTTTTAATTTTTTGGATCTGTTTTATAGTTACTTAATTTCTTGTAGTCATTAGTTTCTATTTGCTCCAATCTAATTTTGAAAGAATTATTTTCTTCAGTGAGTTTTTGAAATTACTTTTCCATATGGCCAATTCAGCTTATTAAGGCATTCTTCTCCTCATTGGCTTTTTGGGCCTCTTTTGCCATTTGAGTTAGTCTATATTTAAAGGTATTATTTTCTTCAGTCAGACCGAATCTTCATGATTTTCTTGTATCATTCTCATTTCTCTTCCCAAATTTTCATCCACTTCTCTTATTTGATTTTCAAAATACTTCTTGAACTTCTCTATGGCCTGTGAGCAGTTCATATTTTTCTTGGAAGCTTTTGATGCAGGAGTTTTGACTTTATTGTCTTCGTCTGGTTCTACAATTTGATCCTCTTTGTTCCCAAAGAGGATTATATACGTTGATTGTACTTCCTCTGTTTGCTCATATTGCCAGCCAACTGCTTGACTTGGTGGGTTCTTTGCCATAATAAAACTCTCCATCCAGAGAGGAGAGAGCTGTGCCCCAAATTGCTGGGGTTTTCACAGTTTTCAGATCTTTTGTTAGACCTATGAGGAGGGTGCCATCTCTGCAGTCACCACAAGCTCTGGCACACTGGCTTTCCTCACCCCAACACTGTCTTTCAAGACCAACCCAGATCCAAGCATGTCAAAGCAAGAGCAATTACTCTGTGAATGGTTGCTTGGTCCCCCTGTGATCTACAGGTCAGGCATTCCAGAGGTAGCCACATGGCAGCACCTGCAGCCACTGCTCTCCCATGTACCTCTCACCCTGGGAGCAGGTACCAGTTTGTGCTCTTCTCTACCCCAGTACCATCAGAGCTCCCTACCGACATTGTACTTTCTATTTGATGTGTATGGGTTGAGAAGTCTGGAAACCAGCATAGCTGCTGGTGATTCACTCTTCTGAATTCTGCTCCAGCCAGTCTGTGCTGGCATGGCTCATGCAAGACTGTACATGATTCCCAGTGCAGTGCAATAGACCTTTCTTTTCAGCCTGCCAGGCTGCCTTCAGCAGTTGATTTGTTTCTCTCTGTCACTTTGTGGGTTCAGTAGTTCTGAAATTTGTTCGTAGTAATTTTTTTTCTTTTTGGTTTTTAGAGGGCAATTGGGGTTAAGTAACTTGGCCAAGGTCACACAGCTAGGTTTTTGTTTTTGTGTGTTAAGTCATAGTCATTTTTTACAGGTATTTGAGGTGGTTGGAGTGGGAACTCCAACAAGTTACTGCTTTCACTCCACCATCTAAGCTCCACCCCAAGGCTTGTATTGCTAAAAGCTAACATTTTATCAGTATTGCCATATGATATCATCATAAGAAATACAACAATATGAAGAATTAAAACTGAATGCTACATAGAAGGCAACAGAGTGGTGACTATATGAATAGCTAACAACTCAGAACAAATGCTGAACTTTTCATAATTATGAAAGAATTATGAGATAGTAAGAGAAATAACTAGTCATATGCCCAGAAAAAGGATGGATAATAGACAATTAGAGGAATCCCCTGGTAGATGCAAAATGTAAAAAAAAAAAAAAAAAAAAAAACAGAAGAAAAGGCTCCTACAAATTGAGTAAACCTTCTTTTGAAAACTTATGTGAGACCATGGACAAAAATATTTTAAGATGGGCAAGCGTGGATAGGAGTATGATTTGTAATATCATAGGGAACAACCAAATCTGTGAAATCAAAGAACTATTTGTGGAATTGCATGTGGATAAAGTCATAAAAAGAAATATTACCCACAGTAAAACAAAATGCACACTAAATACATGAATCAAGATTATTTTTATATTTGTTCTTAAAAAAATTAAACGAGTAGATCATTAGCTATCATTAAAAGTCTTAACAATAATAGCAATAATTTGATGATTTTTTTGACCTCAAGCTTTGGATAGTTGGAACAGCCCATGAAAGTGATGGAAGAGTCTTGGTTCCTGCTATGTTTTACAAGATAATGAAATCACTAGCAGCTTAACAACAACAACAAAAAAATTACTGTCCTAATCAAGGTAAAGCCTAGGCTTTATGTAAAAAAAAATCAGATAATTACGCTTGACAATGGTAGTAGAAATGAAAAAATAAGAGGAGAATTTCATTGGGCATTTTTGTATATACAAATGAATCCTATATTAGATATACTAGATGTGCAAATCTCACTCTCTCTCAATATGTATGTATGTATGTATGTACGTATGTACAGATGTAGATCATAAAATTATGGGATTTGTTGATTACATTAGAAGATACCTTTCACAGGTCAACTTGTATGCTCCCTTATCTTATAGATGAAGAAAATGAGAAACAGAATGCTCAGTAATTTACTCAGCACATGCACACTTATGCATATAAAGATAGATAGAGACTAGATATATGATTTTATTGGTAGATTAATGTCCCAGGTAAGGAAACTCCTCTTATTTTGCAAGTCAGTATTAATTCTATTATCTTAGAGAGTTGACTAAGGACACTGTGATATTAAGTGTCTTGCCCACAGTCACATAGCCATTATCTGTCAGAGGTGGGCCTAGAACTTAGGTTTTATTGAACTTAAGGCCAGTTCTCTATTACACACCCATATACATATATATATATATATATGTATGTATCCATTCATATATCCATATAATAGCCTTTTATTATGACATACCTACATATATGTATCCATTTTTGTTCCTTCTTTCTTGAATCTGAACATGTCACACATGCCCAACCCTCTCAAAAATCTTTAACAACTTTTTTTTTATCTAGGATAAAATATAAAATCTATAGCCTAGCATTTAAATCTGGCCTCCAATTTCATTTGCAGCACCTCTTCCTTTCATAAACTCTGTATGTCAGCCAAATATGTAGCTAGCCATTCTCAACATGAGATATTCATATACACTCTGTGACTCCTCACAGGATATGACATATCTAGAATACACAATGGTCCTACCTCTGCCTTATAGAAGCCCTGCTTCTTTTGAAGCAGAGCACAGTAATAACTCTCTAGAACATGCCTTTTTTTTTCCTTTCTCCAGTTGTGAACAACTCACCAGGATTAACTGCTTTTTATTTTTATCTAGGTGCTACATTTTACATATTTAATTGATCTAGGTATAATGTCACTTTCAATACTTAAATCACTTCCTGAATTTGTGGTGCGGTGATAATGTAAGAGTTCCAACATTGGGGCCGCTATGTGGCACAATGAGTAAGGGAGCTGTCCCAGGAGTCGAGATGACCCGGGATTGGTCCCAGCCTCAGAAATTGAGCATCCGCACATAAATAATGACTGACCATGTGACCTTGAGCGAGTTATTTAACCCCAGTTTCTTATTAAAAAAAAAAAAAGAGTTCCAACGTTGAGGTAAATATTATTGTTATTTCTGTAATCCCTTAAAATAGGTATCTGAGCAACTTTTTGGGAGTGATCATCTGTTGGGATCATAAGCACTTGAGGCATAGGTGCTGGGTAGGACTGCAGGGGAAGAGTACAAGGACTAGGCCCTGAGGTGCTCAGAATACTATTCTGCTGACAGCCTATTATGGGATGTCTGATGCATTAAGTATACCTCACCAAGAAAAGAGGCCTCCTCACCCTTGGCAGTTACTTCCTGGACTTGTGTGCTCTGGTTTATGGAATGGGAGGGTCTGTGAGTGACAAAGGTGTTGCCACACCTCAGAGGAGGGATTAGGGATTAAGGGAATAAGGAAGATGGAATCAGGTAGTAGGCATTAGGAATTAGGTACTAGGGATTAGGCTTTAGGTATTGGAGATTGTATGCATAGATTGCAGAGCCATGTGAGATCAAGCAATAAAGGTGTAACAAGCAGCTGTGTGTGTGTGCTGGGTGTTCTGTGGGGGAGCTCCTTGACTGAGAAGTCAGGGCCGAAGACTTTGGAAGTACGGGAAAAGGTAAGAACCCAGTTGGACCCTTCCTGGGATAAGCAGGAAGGAGTCTAAGGATCATCGATAATTAAAGATGCACATTTATTCCCTTTGCAAAAGCCCATGTGATAAACTCATCCACTTTTTCCAAATTTTACTTGATTTTGGGGCTGGGAGGTGTTTTTCTTTCCATTTTTAGAATCTGAGGTAATGTTGAGGGTTGGGGTTTAGAGTTGCTTGAAACCCAATATACCAACACGGGTTCTGCCAAATGAATTTGACTCAAGCCTTCCCTCAACCAAAGTAAAGCAAAATTTATTAAAGATTCATCATTATAGGTAGACTCTTTTTTTTTTTTTTTGGAGGGCAATTGGTGTTAAGTAACTTGCCCAAGGTCACACAGTAGGTTTTTTTGTTTGTGTGTGCGTTAAAGGTCTGAGGCCGGATCTGAACTCAGGTCCTTCTGACCAGTGCTTCTGACCAGTGCTCTGCTCACTGAGCCACCTGGCTGCCCCTATGGGTAGACTCTTAAGGAGCCTAAGTATTTGTGATATCTGTGTTAACAAGTGAGCCAGAACAATCTTACAGAAAGTGAGTCTGTGCTAGATTGAATCTCATCACCTCCATGGAGGCTAGATGGACCTTATATGCAGAAGGACTGTGGGAAAATATTTATGCCTGATCAAGAGGAGGGGTTTTTGGAAGGATCTTGAGGAGGAGTCTAAGGAGGATCTTAACTACTGAGGTCAGACTCCAGAAAAGGGATTAATGGTGGGAAACAGCTGAAGGCTCTCTGTAGATGACAGACAAAGCAAGCCTAGGTTAGCTTAAGGGTAAGAGAGGTTTGGGCCTAGTAATAATGAAAGATTTATGGCCTCAGATAAATGCCTCATTAAGTGGGAAGATTCAAGGTGATTCAGGAGCCTGTATCCCATCAGTATCAGCCAGTATCTTTAACTAAGTTTTCTGAATATAATATGATATCTGTTTTATGAACTAATACTGTCTTCATCACAACTCAGATTTTAAATCCCCAGGTTAAAAAAAACAACAAATAAACAAAAACTATTGGGTTTACAAGGCAAACTTGCATTATTCCCATGCAATATCAATATTAGAGTAAATCCATCATTGTTGTCTGTCCTTAGTTTGTTTGTTTGTTTTGTCTTTTTGAAGGGAGGAATGCAGAGGGCAACAGGGGTTAAATGACTTGCCCAAGGACAGACACTAAGTGTTAAGGTTCTGAGACTGAATTTGAACTGTGCTCCTCCTGACTCCAGAGTTGGTGCTCTATTCACTATGTCTTTTGTTTTGAAAGAGAACCAATAACATCACAAGGTGGTATATTAATTGGCATATGAATTGGATTTAAGTGATGTAGAGTTGCACAAAGTAGTCAGCTAACTGTCTTACAGAATTATTAAAGTCCATGGATAAGAAAAAAGTCAGGATGAGTGGTGATGGCCTGGAATACAGTGGATGACATTGGTGTCTTTCATTCTGAGCAAGCTCTAAGTGCACCACAGAGTTTGCTTCAACCACTTTCATGGCTGTTAGGACAAATTGTTCTCAACCACCCATTCCAACACAGGAAGTCTTCACATGCTTGTGGTAGACAATTGCCCCAACTCACTGATGGATTTGAGGCCTGTTGTTTAACCTCAACCTGATTTAGCCTGAAGAGGTTGCTAATAAAGAGGGTTAGTGTTGTTCTGGAGACCCCGAAATACCAACACACCAGGTTGAGTTTTCATAGAACTTACCCAACTTTTCTTTATTTTGATTGAGATACAAAATGGAGAATGGAGCATGCACTCTAGTCACATCTGAGAACCACTTCCCTTAAGGGAAAAAGCCCTGAAGGTTCTGTGGTGATAGGGGCTTGGAAAGGGATATTGGAAGTCCCACTTCCTGTGATAGAGTGACTGGGTGGTGCAGGCTGAACTGGATAAGACTGAAAGACTGGGAGATACGGCTGGCAAGGGGGAAGGTGAGGAGGGAAAGGGGTCAGAAGAGGAGTTGGCTCTATGACTGCCTCAGGGGTGGGGCCTGAAGCCTTTGTGGGTGTTGCCTCAGGGGGAGGGACCACAGAAGGGGACACCTCAGCAAGACCAGTGGCTGGGACCTGAGCAAAGGTCCCTGAGGGGGGAGGGGCCATGCTGGGAAATGCAGGGTAGGAGGCAGGGAATGAGGGGTGTTGGGCTAGAGGAAAAGGAAAGGCAAACCAAGGAGAAAAGGGTTGGGGTATAGTAGAAGGGGTTGGGGGAGCTGCCTCAGTGAGACTGGTGACTGGGACCTGAGTAGGAGTTGTTGAGGGGGTGGGGCTGGGGCTGAAGCCATAGGAAGTGAGTCATTTAATTGGTCCCTGTTGCCCCTCTGTGGAGGAGCTGTAGCTTCAAGCATCTCACAGTCTTTCCTGAGAACCTAGTTCTGAGAAAGTTCAACAAATGCCTTTACTTACTTAACTTCCATCTATCATCCTACTCTGGGATGTATGATTCTATCTGCAAGAGAGTATTATCTTTTAAAGTCCCCCAAACAGACCACAAGTCATGATCTTCTAGGTGGTACCTAGGCCAAACAGTGTTGCAAAAAAACACCAACTTTTCCTTTTTAAGGTCTCCAGAGAAACTAAATTTTTTTCCAGTGCTGTAAAAGGCAACCCAAAGGCGAACTTTTGGGAGCTACAGACATAAGGCTTGGAATTCCCTTATTACATAAAGGAAAGTTTGAGAGTAAGCCTTGAAAAACAAAACAAACAAACAAAAAACCACAAAAAGTACCTGAAGTTTTCCCAGTTCCCTAGAACTGAGAGAAATAAGAGAATCTGTCTTTCACTTCCAAGTGGGGTCTGTTTTTGTCTTCCATTCTTCAGAAGCTGCTCACATGTCCATATTCTCCAAAATAATCAAACAGGACCAAGAACCTGAGGTTAAGCTGAGCATGAAACAGCCTCCTATCTGTCTGGCCTAATGGAACCTGAGAGATCAGGCAATTCCAAGGTACTAGGGAAAGAGAGAGGCTTATGTACCTTCCAGTTCTGGCTGGAGAAGAGCTTGAGATTATTAGTGTTTCCAGTATCAGGGAACCATAAATATGAAGAGGTTACCCATAAAGAGGGATAGGGTTGCTCTGGAGACCCCAAAATACCAACACACTGGGTCCTGCCCAATGAATTCATCTCAAGTCTTCTCTCAGCCAAAGAAAAGTAAAATTTATTAAAAGTTCTCTTGTATTAGACACAGAGTAAGTCTGTGTTAGGTCATTCTACACTGCTCTCACATACATGTAGAGAAGATGGGATCTTACATACAGAAAGTTGTGGTAGGAATTTTGGAGTGGTCTAGTGGAGGAGTTTGGGGAGGGTATTCAGAAGTCAGATGAGGTCAATGAGTGATTAAGAGTGAGAAGTTGCTGGAGGCTACCTGGAGACTACAGACAATGGTTGTTTAGGTCAGTTCAAGGGTGCATTGATATTTTCATAGGCTCAAGGGTGGGAAGTAGATGGATAATGGAGGGCTAGGCTAGTAACAGAGGTCTGGGCCCAGCCACAATGTTAGTCTTAGGGCCTCATGCCTCATCAGATGGGATGAGATTTAATCAGAGTTCAAGGGGGGTTCCCAGGGGCCATACTTCATCAAGCATATCTGTTGTATTTTATCACAGTGAACCCCTGTGCACATGCTACAGCTTCTTGGAGTCACAGGTAAGAGTTGGGTGACCAGTTGGACAGCAAAGATGGATGAGCAGATGAGCAGGCCTGAAAAGAGCTCAGCAAGCCCTTATATCAAGGATGCTAGTCCTCCCTTAACATCCCATATATATCTAAAGCCTTCAATATAAGGAATTGAAGAATTATTGACCAGATACAATGTAGGGGTGATATAATTATTCTGACCTAGACCAACCTAATTCAGCGTCAACCAAATGGAGTTATATAGCACTGAGCTGTCAGATCCAACATGATATCCACACATAATCTCTTTTGTACATCTCAAATCCCAATGAAGAACTTCAATTTAAAAAAAAATGTGTTCATAACAGCTTGGCATAAAACCTTGCTGACAATTGATTATCCATCAATTCCTTATATTCCAAATCCCCTAACTATGCATTCAAACCTCAGGCATGGATTTGGGCCATGGAATTGCCTGATAAGCAGCTGGATTGCTTGGTGGATAGGACCTGCAGTAAAGAAGATCTGATTTCAAATCTTACTTCAGATACTTAATAAATAAATGAGCTGAGCAATCAATAATTTCTGTTTGCTTTTATCTACTATAGAAGGAAATGGCAAATCAATCTATATCTTTGCCAAGAAAGTCCCATGGACAATATAGTCCATGGGGTCATAAAGAGTCAGTCATAACTAAAATAGAAAAACTTCATAGCAAAAAGTGCTCCCCAGCTTGAGGACAAGCTTTTATCACAATAAAATAACAATAATGGTAAACATTAGATAGCATTTATACGGTGTTTTTAAGTTTCAAAGCACTGTATCTATATTATCCCAATAACACTATCGGGTATGTGGTATTACAATGGGATTAGAAAGGTGCCACTGCTTCAGGACCTGTTTTATCTGTAGGAATTATTGAGAATTATAGATTAAAAAATGTATCACTCTAGTAGCCTTCCTTCCATATCCAATATCTGATACAAATTTATCTAGATACTATATTATTATAGAGCCTTGGGTTAGTTTGAACTTTTTTTGCATATAAAGTGATATAAGAATGGATTTTTTTATCACTCAGTCTCTTAGTTTATTATATTTTGTTATAACCTAGAGAGAAAATGTGAGAAAAGAATGCATTTGAATACTTCCTGGAAATGGCTAAATAGGTCATATATTAGTATCTGGCAAAATGAGGAGGCTACCACTGTCATTTCACAATAAGCATGTGGGCACATTATCATATATAATTTTTGAATTTGTATAACTACTTAGTGAAATATTTGATGGTATAAACTTGTTTAAAATTATACCATATGAGGGATGGAGCCAAGATGGTGGAGTAGAAGCAGGAAATTCTATGACCTCCCCCCACAACCACCTGAAATACCTATAAAATATGACTCTAAACAAATTTTAAAGCTACAGAACCCACAACGTGACAGAGAAAAAAAATCTGCCACTGAAGGCAGACTGGAAGGCTGACAGGAAGGGTTCATCACAGCTTGCTGGAAGCTGAGCACAGTCCTACATAAGCCACATGGTTTTGGCCGCAGGAAGGCAGCAGGAGCCAGAGTAGACTCCATGAGAGTGAATCACCAGCAGCTGTGGTAGTTTCCAGACTTTTCAAACCATAAATGCCAAAAATAATGTAAAAGGTCAGTGGAGAACTCTGTTGGAAAAGAAAGGTGCTGTCCAGCCCCTGCATTCAGGGCAAGAGGTGGTGGCGGCACAGTGCCTGTAACATCTGCCACATGGCTGCCTCAGGATCTCCAGGCTTGCAGATCATAGGGGGACCAAGCAACCATTAAGAGGGTAATTGCTCTTGCTTTGTCTTACTTGGATCTGGGTATGCATTTTTGAAAAGGGACAGAGTAAAAGTAGAAAACAGAACAAGTGGGCGAGCATGATAGGATAGAGAGAAATATAGTCATTCTTTCACAATGTATCTACTATGCAAATGTTTTGCATTAACTTCACATGTATAACATACATAGAATTGCTTTTCCTCCCAGTAGGGGTAGTGAAGAGGGAAGAAGGGAAAGAATCTAGAAATCAAAGTTTTAAAATCAAAGGTTTAAAATATATATTATTTTTATAATGTTTTACATGCAACTGGGAAATAAGATACACAGGCACCGGGGTATATAGAAATCTCTCTTTCCCTACTAGAAAGTCAGAGGGTATATTGAGGAGAATATAAGAGAGGGAAGATTGAGGGAAGGGATATTCAGTAGAATAGCTATTTTGGAGTGGGGGGTAGGGGAATGACAGAAAAAATTTGCAACTCAAAATCTTGTGGAAATGAATGTTGAAAAATAAAAATAAACAAATTAAACAAAAAAGAAACCCAAAAAAAATTACTCCTGATTCATAAAGATTTTTTTTGTACTGAATTTTTCTTGTACCTGCAGCAACTGTCAATACCTAACAGGATACTCTAGATAAAGTCATAATAATATCATTTCATAATTTAACGACTATATATTCTTCATGGCCCATAGCACTCTTTCTAAAAAGAACTGGGATTCTACTCATTATCCAAATCTCTGTTCTCCTGAAAGCCTCACTTACCAAAGTGACAGAAATCACTAGTTAAGACCTCAATGAAATGTTTGTAATTCATCAGAATGTGTTCATGTATATTCATATATATTTAGGTAATAGAGTAGTGCATGATGGTTATAAGTTTTGAGAATGAGAATAATTTATTTCTGGAAATAAGGCTCTTAAATCATTTAGACAGTTAAAACATTTGCATAATGGGGAGGTCAGGGACTCCAGAGTCATGTTTCCATTAAGAGAAAAACTCATTGAATGAGAAGAATGATCATATTCAAAAGTGTTTGTGTATTTTGACCAGGCTTCTCCTAGTAGTGACACAGTTTGGGACTGCTGGGAATCCCAAAATGTCAGGGTACAGGGTTGCATCAGCCTGGAATGAATTCAAGCACTCAAACCTTCTTCCAGTCAAATGACAACATTTATTGTAATGCAGATAGCAGCAGGCAAGTTCCTAATGAAGCTGCAACTTAATGGGGGTGTTGCAGATGCTTATATACAAAAAGGACAGTGAAAAGAATCTGGATGGGATTAAGGAATGATAAGTCATCTGGAGTGGGCCTCGTACAACACTGAAAGGAATATCAAGAAGACTAAGTAGATGCTCTAGATGAGATTAAAGAGGGTCTGTATTTGCCAGTAGTCAGGTGTGGAACAAGTGAGACAGTGAAAGGAATGTTAAGTAAGCCTGTTAGGTGATCTATCTGGTTTGGGGTGGGTTAGTTGCTGTGGGCAGAGGCACTGATGATCTGGGCAGCTGAAGTGTATGGGAAAATTAAAAGACAGCATTGCTTTCCAAGATATGGTCTTTTCTCCTTAGGGGTCCAGGTCCCATTGAAGAGGTTACCCATAAGGAGGGTTAGGGTTGCTCTGCAGACCTCAAAATACCAACATGCCAGGTTCTGCCAAATGAATTTGACTCAAGTCTTCTCAGCCAAAGAAAAGTAAAGTTTGTTAAAATTTTGCTTGTATTAGACATAGAGTAAGTCTGTGCTAGTTCTTTCTCTGGCACTCTCACACCTTGTAGAAGGAAGATGGGATCTTATATACAGAAAAGTTGTGGGAGGAATCTAGGAGTAGTCTAGAGGAAGAGTTTGGGGAGAGTCTTTAGGAGAAGTCAGATAAGGTCCATGAGTGATTAAGGGTTGGAAGTTGCTGGAGGCTACCTGGAGACTACAGACAATGGTGGGCTAGGCCAGGTCAAAGGTGGGTTGATAGGATTTTGATAGGCTCCAGGGTAGGAAGTCGATGCATAATGGGAGGCTAGGCTAGTAACAGGCTTCTGGGCCCAGCCACAATGTAAGTCTTATGGACTCATGCAAATGCCTCATCAAATGGGATGAAATTTAATCAGAGTTCAAGGGGGATTCCCAGAGCCTGTACCTCAAGGAGAGCTCAACACAGCTCCCAGAGCCCATACCTCATCACCATCACCCCATCAGTATCATATAGAAAATTCTGGATGATTACATTGAAATTTTAGAGACATGAATCTTTAACAAAAGCTAGATAAATTTTCCATTCTGTTTGTTAAAAGGCAGGAATCTCTGATATACAAAAACGAATGTCCCAGTTTGAAGTCAACAAAAGAATGACCATTAAACCTTATAGAAGGCAGTCCTCTACTATAATGTACACATTATAACATAATGTGTCTAGAGTAGCAAGGTAATTTGAACAAGGTCACAAAAGAAAGTAGAAAAGTCAGAACTTAAACACAAATCCTATGACTCAGCAACTAGTTCTTTCCACTGAACTCGTTCTGTATTCATTGCTTTTGTGTTTGTTGAGATGTGTATAATTTCAGTAGATTCTAGTAGTCTAAGGAAGAAATGGAAACATTTATAAGCTCAATCCTGAATTAAAGCAACAATGAAGGTAAGAAATAAATCAAAACAAACAGTTTTAAACTGTTAGTGTTCAGGTAATAGAAATAAAGCTCTGTGGGTTAGGGGTCACTTCCAATGTTTTCCTCTTCAATTTCTGAGGATTGGGTGTGGTTTCCAAAAATCTGTTTCTGAGAAGAGTGTTATATATAAGAGAAGGCTCATCACAAAATAAAATTTCATGCTTAAGAAACCATTTTTTCTCAAGCTAGGGACATTTTTACCACACTAAAATTAGTTTTATGAGTTTTAAATGCTTTTAGAAAGAAATAATGCATTAAAAAATATCAGAGGAGTGTCTTAAACTCAACTCATAGTCTCAAAAGTATAATGAATAGAGAACTAAATTGTGCAGAGAAAGCTTTTTGGAAGTTTTTATCTGTTTTCAGTGGGACCATATCAATTATCAGTACCTTCTAAAAGCAGAACTCTTCACCTTTTGGAGGGAAAAAAATACAACAAGAAAACTACTTTTAAGCATTTAATATAAATCTGATAGCTACCTGGCTTCTAAGAAATTTAATCATGTTTTCTTGAACTTGCCAGCATATTCAATTGTGAGACATTAACACCTGTTAGGCAAGGAAAACACTGTCCTTTCTGATCTTTAATCATGACCTCATCACTTGCATGGGTTCTGTTAATCTGGGAAAAATAAAAATGCAGCAACAATTCTGAGTATTGAATTATTTCATTCTAAGTTATATTAACATATATGTGAATGAATAAAATCTGTGTGTACATAGATACATGCACAAACTTCTGATTTTGAAGATTTAGTAGAGACTTGATCTGATTTATGTAAGAAAAAATCCCAGCATTCCACAATGTATGCTGTCATTCTTTATTTGGTGACAGTCATTATTTCATAGAATAATACATCTAAAGCTAAAAAGGACCTTAGTATATATCTCTCAGGTTATAGATAAGGAACCTGTACCCTAGGTAGGTTAAAGTGACTTGAATACCAATAACACAAGACCAAAAAACAATATGCCCTTGGGGGAGTGGGCTTACACTTAGAATACAATGGTAGTGAAGTATATATATATGTATATATATATATAAAATACACATGTGGCAAAGGGTAACTTACATATGATTGTATAGGTCATACTTTTTTTTTTCTTTTTGTGGAGTCTTTATGCATACTCTTATGTGTCTAGGTGATATCCTAAGTTTCTTTTTCACTCTTTAGTCCATGGAATTCTATCACCTTAATATCAATATGAGGCTTTAGTAATAATCTAGTGAAAGTTCATATTAATTATAGTGTAAAGTCGCAAAGCAAGAAGGGGAAGAATGGGCATATGTACAAGACTAATGCTTGTGAAAGTGAGCAATGACATTGCATCTATCAGTAGTGGAGTGAACGGAGGGGTACGAGGTGAAAAAGTGTGGCCATGATCAGGGAAGTGGCAAAAACCAGCCCAGTGTGGCTTTTTTGCTCCCCATTTTCTAGAACAGGTTGAACTCTCCATTTGGCTACCCATAGAGTACCAAAAGTTGATTAAAAAACTCCTCATCAGAAAGGACTTAGAGAACTAAGGAATAGAATTGTTGGAATATGACTTTATTTTTGGTGAAATAATCAATAAATTTTCCCAACTATGTTAATGGAAGAACAGGAAGAGGCAATCCAGCAAAGAGCAAAACTTTTTAATTATCCCCCAACAATGTCCCAATATATGGGAAATCTGGACAAGTGAACCAGTGAACTTCAAGATACAGTTTTTAATATTGGCCTCTGGTACTGGATAGATTTTATGAACAAAGTTAATTAAAGTCCAATTTCACTACAGAAAAATCAAAATTATGATGCAGATCATTGACTGTCAATTACACATAGTCTAAATTGTATTACTAAATTTTTCTGTTATAACTCCTGTTAAACAGCTTTCTTCACATTGGGAGTACCAATATGATGAGCAAAGATTATTTAAACATATGACCTGGTTTATTTAAAGTAGAAAGTCAAAGACTGAAATTTCTGGTCTTCATCCCATGTTCAGTTACCCCTTCAGAGAGAGATTATATCACTTGTCTTGTGATTTGATTTTCTTTTTTCTTTTCTTTTTTTTGGGGGGGGGGCTTAATTTATTGTTTTATTGATATATATATGTATATATATATATATATATATATATATATATATATATATATATATATATATTAAACAAATGCTTTCTTAACTTCTGGTTTACATAATTCATTTCCACCAAATTTTGAGTTACAATTTTTCCCCCATTTTCCCTACCCACCACCCCAGAATAGCAGTCCCAATAGATGTCCCCTAATCCAATCTTCTCTCTTCCATTTCTTCTCCCATACCCCCTTCAACTTTGCCATTGGGGCAAGGTGAAACTCTGAGCTCTAATGCCTGGACATCTTATGAAACACTTAATTTTAAAACTTTAAATTTCAGATCCATTCCCTTCCTCCCTTGTCACCTACTCCCTCTGAGAAGATAAGCAATTCAGTATGTGTTATACATGAATAGCTATGCAAAACATTACCATGGTAGATATATTGTAAAAGACTGCTTATATTTCCCTCCCACCCATCTCACCACCCACCTGGTCCATTCCCTACTTTGATCCTGTCCCTCTTTGATAGTGTGTACTTCCAACCTCCTCGAGCCCCAGAATGCCCTCCCCTCCATCCTTCCCCCTCTGAGCCCCTTTCCCCTACTCTCTTGCAGGGTGAGATATCCCATTTAGTATGTAAGTGATTCTCTACTTGAGCCAACTTCAATGTGAATATGGTTTTGCCTTTTTGCCTTCCTGTTCTTCCCCTCCCCTGCAACTACTTCCCATTGCCTCTACTACATGAGAGAGTTTACCCTACCCTGTCTCTCCCCATCTCCTCTTTCCACTTTCCTCTCTCACCTCTTGACTTCACCCCTTAAGAAACATCTCTTCCCATCAAATTCAACCTGTGCCAAGATGGCAGAGTAGAAACAGTGCGTCCAAACCACTCTCCACCCAGATCACCTGCAAACAATGTGAAAGGGGACTTTGAACAACTTCTGGAGCCCCAGCACCCACAGAATGACACAGAGAAGCTAACCTCCTGCTGAGGACAGCCCAGCAGCCCTGCAGGAAGGACCAGCACAGTGCTCTGGGAGCTGGCAGCACAGCACACAGTGCACTGGGAGCCAAGCACAAGTCCGCCTGAGTTGTGGTTTTAGCCCCAGGGCAGCCGGACCAGCAGCTGGCTGGAGGGACCACAGAACACCAGCAGCTGTGGCAATTCCAGAATTATCAACATAGACATGCCTAGGAAAAAGTGAGAGGTTAGTGCCCTATGGACTTTTGGACTAGTATTTGGGGAATGCGTCGGCTTCCTCCCCTGGGGGCTAGAAGCCACTGAGGAGACACGCCATTTTGTAGTTTTCAGAGGCAGCTCCAGCTCCTGGCCTGCGAACTATAGCGAGATCTAGCGACCAGTCTTGGGGGGTAATTGATCTTGCTTTAACCTCCTTAGATCTGGATTGTGGTCTGGGTTGAAGGTCATGGGTGGGTTTCCAGCTTGCCAGAAACAGAAGTTGCCCCCCACACGTTCAGGAAGAAAATTCCTCTATCTGGCCTTTCTTTTGCCTAGGCATGTTGACACTTAATTACTTGATTTTTGGGCTTGTTGCCACAGTAGGACTCTGCCACCAGACAGTAGAGCTTCCGCCCCAAAATGGGGTCTTCACAACTTCCGCAGCTTGGGTGGCCTCTGTAAAGCCTCTACCCCCTCTGGCAAATTGGTTACCCACCCCAAACCTCCCCCCCAGACCACAATCCAGATCCAGGCAGTTTAAAGCAAGAGCGATTAGCCCCCAGACTGATTGTTGGATTTCCCTACAGTTCACACACCAGGAGCTAGAGCCTCCACTGACACTGCAAAATGGCTTCTGTCCCATGTTTCTTCAGCAGCTTTTTGTCCCCAGGGGAGGAAGCCGACGTGTTCCCCAAATACTGGTCCATAGGGCACTAACCTCTCACTTTTTCCTAGGCATATCTGTACTGATAATTCTGGAATCACCACAGCTACTGGTGTTCTGTGGTCCCTCCAGCTGCCTGCTGGCTCAGCTGCCCTAAGGCTAAAACCACAGCTCATGGAGGTCTGGGATCAGCTCCCAGAGTACTCAGCTGTCGGTTCCCAATGCCCTGTGATGCCCGCTCTCAGAGTGCTGCGCTCCCTGCTCCCTGCAGGGCTTCTGGCTTCTCCTCAGTGGGAGGTTAGTTTCTCTGTGTAGTTCTGTGGGTAATGGGGCTCCAGAAGTTGTTCAGAGTCCCCTTTTACATTGTTTGGAAGTTTTGTGGGGCAGAGAAGTTGGGAGGTGCTGTTTCTACTCCACCATCTTGGCTCTGCCCCGATTTTATTTTTTCTATCTTTCTGGTTTATTTTTTTCCTTTTTCCTGTGAGGACTTTGCCATGTTTCACATATATCTGAGGTCAGAGTTACCATGTAACAAGTCTAAAGACTTTTAAACTGCTAAAAATTCCTCTAGATGACTTTAGGCTCTTGCTAAGCCCCTAACGTGTGTGTGTGTGTGTGTGTGAGACTGTGTGTGTGTGTGTGTGTGTGTGTGTGTGTGTGTGTGTGTGTGTGTGTGTGTGTGTGACTGTGTGTGTGTGTATTTAGGCTAGGTAGTCCTTAACATGAATTACACTATACTAATAAGCCCCTCACATGTATGGCAACTTTTTATTTTATTTTTTTAATTTTGTATCAAGAGTTTAAGGTACAGGTCATTGTTGTGGCTACTCATCACCTACCTGAGTACCAAAAAAAATGGAATTACAGCTGCAAACTTATGAATGATTGGTGGATCACTATGTTCAAGAGATGTAGGAATATCATACTCAGCTAAATCAGCTCAGCATTCTCAGGGAATCTGGTGACTAATATCTGATTCTCTTGCTAAATAAATCTCACCTCTGTTAACTCTTAGCTCTCTTAGGAAATCATTACCACTCCAATTTAACCTGAATTTTCAAACTGTCCTCGACAACTCTGCCAACTGAAATTTAGGACATTAGAGTTAAGGAAATTGAAATCAATGAAATCACAGATCAATTTTAGTGATAAATAATGTTTTACTTAATTGAAAGGCAATCCTTCAATACATTTCCTTCAACACACTTCAACAAAATAACTAAATGAGAAGTTGTATTTAAGGCTAACTCTTACCCTACCCCACTTTCAAACAATAGATAGAATTGGGTCAGAGAAATTAGTGACATCAACAGTAAAAAATATGATGAAGAAAAATATCCCTATGGGCTGGGGCAGAAAGATGGGGGGGGAGACTGAGTAATTGGTTAAGCAAAAAAAAATTTCTCAAAAATTATATAGTATTTATCATTACCAATTTGAGAAGGAAGTTAGGAAAGAAGAGTAAAGGCAGTGATTTGTTTGAGATCTCCCACAAAGCCCTCAAAATAATTGTAAAAATGACTCTAAACAAATTCTATAGCAGCAGAACCCACAACATGACAGAATGAAACAAATTTACAGTCCAAGACAACCTGGAAAGTCAATAGGAAAGGTCCCTTGCAATGGACTGCAAGAGGAAAACAATTTAATGTGGACCCCATCAAACCTGGAGTAGGGTTTGGGGCAGTGAATCATTGGCAGCTGTGATAGCTTCTTAGGAGTAGTAGAAAAAGTCTTTCAGACCTGGGCAAGAGAAGAGTGTAGTGGGGCAGCTAGGTGGCACAGTGAATAGAGCACTGTTTTCAAATCCTGTCTCAGACATTTAACACTTACTAGCCATGTGACTTTGGGTAAGTCCCTTGACCTCAATTTTCCTGCCTTCTACCCTCCAAAAAGAAAAAAAAAAAGAAGAGTGCAGTCCAGCCCCAGGCATGGGGGAGCAGAGGCAGCAGCAGCAGCAGTGGCAGAGGCTGCTTTTGGAACTGTTTTTCCACAAATGGTGGGGTGCATGAGCAGCTGATCAGAGAGGGATTACAAGGATCTTTTTGTGGTTCTGAGACAAGATTTTCTCATTTTGCCCATGCTTAGATCTAGGTCATAGTCCTGGGTTGTGGTTCTGGGGTGAGGAGGAACACTGGCATGATGAAGAGGTAATCTTGCTCACAGTTTCAGGTCCAAGGCAGATAAGTGTGCGTCTGGTCACTCATACATCAGAACACAAGCCAGGAGATGAGTAAAAAACTTTCCTTTGATCATACCACGTTGGAAGAACTAAAAATTTACAGGACCCTATATGTCTGAAAACAACTGCACAAAACACCTGAAGTATAACTTCCACACTGGAAGCAGAGTCTTACCTTAACAAAGAACTTAAAAGTCAAGTAATTGGTTGGGAAAATTAGCAAACAGGAGGGGAAAAATATCATACTATAGAATCTTAGTTTCGTGACAAGGAAGATCAAATCATATAACGAGAAGAAAACAACATAGCCAAAGCTCGTACATCCAAAGACTCCAAGAAAAATATGAATTGATGACAGGTCATGGAAGATGACAGGTCATAATCAAAAAAAGATTATGAAAATCAAATAAGAGAAGTAGAGGAAAAATTGGGAAGAGAAATGAGAGTGATGCAAGAAAAAAAAATTTTAAATGAGTTAACAGCTTGCTAAAGGAGACCCCCAAAATACTGAGGAAAATAACGCTTTAAAAATAGATTCACCCAAAGGGCAAAAGAGGTCCAAAAACTCAATGAGGAGAAGCATGCCTTAAAAAGAAAAATTGGTTTAATGGAAAAGGGGGACCAAAAAATCACTAAAGAAAATAATTCCTTAAAAATAAGAATGGAACAAGTGAAAATTAATGATTTCATAAGAAACCAAGAAATTGTAAAAGAAAACCAAAAGACTGAAAAAGTAGAAGTCAATGTGAAATATCTGTTTGGAAAAACAATTGACTTGGAAAATAGATTCAAGAGAGATAATTTAAAAATTATTGAACTATCAGAAATTCATGATTAAAAAAAGGCCTAGACATTATCTTTCAAGAAATTATCACTTAAAACTGCCTGATATTCTAGAACCAGAGGGTAAAATAAAAATTTAAAGAATCCACTGACAAATCTTGAAAACAATCCCAAAGGAAGACTCATAAGAATATTGTAAGCAAATCCCAGTGTTCCTAGGTCAAGTAGAAAATATTGTAAGCAGTCAGAAAGAAACAATCCAAGTATTGTGGAAACACAATCAGGATAACATAATATTTAGAAATTTCTATGTTAAGGGATCCCACCCACCACCCCAAAACAGTGATCCCACTAGATATCCCCTCCTCCAATTTGTTCTTTCCCATATCTTCTCCATAACCCCTCTGACTTTCCAGTATGGTATAGGGGATTTCTATGCTCCAGAATGTGTACATCCCACTTCCCAGGTATATGTAAAATAATATAAATGATAGTATATACATATATATATGTATATACTATCATTAATATTATATGTATATCTATATATCTATATGTGTGTGTGTGTGTTGGACATTTGATTCTAAAATTTTGAATTACAGATTGACTGCCCTTCTCCTTTGTCAACCACCCTCACTGGGAGGACAAGCAATTCAGTATAGGTTATATATGTGTAGCCATGCAAAATATTTCCATAGAGGATATATTATAAAATACTGACTACATTTCCCTCACTCCTGTTCCACCTCCCACTTATTTTATTCTCTATTTTGACCCTCTCCCTTTTCAAAAGTGGGTACCTCCAACTTCCCTTCCCCCAAGCCTGCCCTCCCTCCATCATCCCCTCTCTAATGTCCCTCCTCCCTACTCTCCTGCATGGTGTGACACCCTATTCAATGTGCATGTCATTCCCTCCCCAAGCCAAATTCAATGAGAATAAGGTTGACCCATTCCCACCCTGCTACCCCTCCACAGCAAACATTTTCCCTTGACTCTTCTATATGAGACAGTTTACTTCATTCTCTCTCTCCCCATCTCCTCTTATTATATTCCTATCTCACCTCTTAATTTAACCTTTTAAGCACAATCTCTTCCTATTAAATTGGTCCTGTGCCCTCTATCTATGCACACCTGTACACACACATACATGCATTCATATATATATATATATATATATATATATATATATGTATATATATATATGTTTATATATATATATTCATACACCCATATACCCTCCTATATAGACATATATGTATGTATGTGTATATATATATATATATGTGTGTGTGTGTGTGTATATATATGTATATGTATAAATGTGTGTGTATGTGAGTGTACACAATTCTATTCCCTTCAGCTATTCTCATACTGAGAAAAGTTTCATAAGTTACAATTATCGTTTTTCCATGTAGGGATGCAAATAGTTCAACTTTGATAAGTTCCTTAAGATTTCTTTCCCTTCTTTCCCTTTTGCTTCTCTTGCATCTTATATCTGAATGTCAAATTTTCTATTCAACTCTGTTTTTTTTTTTCATTGAGAATGATTGAAAGTCCTCCATTCCACTTAATGACCATATTTTCCCCTGAAACAAGATACTCAGTTTTCCTGGGTAGGTGATTCTTGGTTTTAATCCCAGCTCCTTTGACCTCTGGAATATCATATTCCAAGCCCTTTGATCCCTCAGTGGAAAAGCAGCAAGATCCTGTGTTAACCTGATTGTGTTTCCAAAACATTCCAATTTTTTCGTCCTGGCTGCTTATAATATTTTCTCCTTGATACTGGCTATAATATTCCTAGGAGTTTTCTTTTAGGATCTTTTTCAGCACGTGATCAGTAGATTCTTTCAACCTCTATTTTGTCCTCTGGTTATAAAACATCAGGGTAATTTTTCTTGAAAATTTCTTGAAGCATGATTTCTAGGTTCTTTTTTTGATCATGGCTTTCAGGTAGTCAAATAATTTTTAAGTTATCTCTCCTGGATCTATTTTCCAGGACAGTGGTTTTTCCAATGAGATATTTCACATTGCCTTCAATTTTTTTTTTCATTTTTTGGTTCTGTTTAATAGTATCTTGACTTCTCACAAAGTCATTAACTTCCATTTGCTCTAATCTAATTCTGAGGCAATGATTATCTTCAGTGAGCTTTTGAGATTCTTTTTCCATGTGGCAAATTTGGCTGTTTAAGGCATTCTTTTCCTCATTGGATTTTTGAGCCACTTTTGCCATTTCAGTTAGTCTATTTTTTAAAGTTATTTTCTTCAGTCAGGATGACTCTCATTTCATAACTTTCTTCCATTGTTCTCATTTCTCTTCCCAATTATTCCCCCACTTCTTTTATTCTGTTTTCAAAATCCTTCTTAAGGTCCTCTTTGGCCTTTAACCAGCTCATATTTTTCTTGGAAGCTTTTAGTGCAGGAGTTCTGACTTTGCTATTTTCCTTCTGTGCCCTTTCTGAAGCCTTCTGACAAGCTAATTGCACACTCCATGTCTTCCATCCTAGATGGCAATTAAGATACAAGCAGGTTAAAGCAAAACTGGTAACTCCTCAGACTGGTTACTTGGTAACCCTACAATCTGCAGGCCAGGATCTGAACCAGCCACATGTCTGCAGCTGCACAGCCAGCACACCTCAGCTGCATCTCCCTCCAGGGGAAAAGGCCAGACTGCACTCCTGAACTACTGGATCCCAAAGTCCACACTGCACTGACCTCTTACTTTGTCCTTAGCATCTATGGGTTGATAATTCTGGAAATTGACACCTCTGCTTGTGATCTGAAGTCCCTCCCACTGATGCCTGGTCAGGCCACCTTGAGGCTAAAACCTCTGGCTCTTGCGGTTCTCAGAATGCTATTCTGGCCACTTCCTGCCAGCCTGCTGGGCTGTCCTCAATGGAAGGTTAGCTTCTCTGTGTCATCTTGTGGGTTCTGTAGCTTCAAAGTTTGTTCAAAGTCACATTTTTCATGAATTGGAGGAGGTAGAAGCTGAAGCACCATGGAAGTCCTGTTTCTACTCTGCCATCTTGACTCTGCCCCCTAACTGTTTGCATTTCTACATGGAAATATGATATTGGTAACTCATGAGAGCTTTCTCAGCATCTATGTATTTGGAGGGAATATATGTTTAGATTTGTGTGTATATGTGTGTATGTGTGTACATACATGTGTGTATACACACATATATGCATTGATATACATATACATTCATGCATGCATACATATATACATAATGCACACATAGAGGGCACAGGGTGAATTGAATATGGATGGATAATATCTAACAAATAAAATTAAGAGCTGAGAGAGGAATCTACTGAAAGAAGGAGAAGGGGAGAGGTAGAATGTAGTAAATCATCTCACACAAAAGAGGCAAGAAAGAGCTTTTATGATTGAGTGGAAAAGGGGCTAAGTGAGAGAAAATGAACGTATGTTACTCTCACTGGATTTGACTTAAAGAGTGAATAACATGCACATTCAATTAAGTATGGAAATCCATTCTAACTTACAGGAAATTAAGGGAGAAGGAGATAAAACAGAGGGGATAATTGAGGGGACTGCATTTTGGGGAATGGGGTAATAAGAATGAAACACTTTTGAGGAGGGAAAGACCCAAGGAGAAAAGAGAATAAATGGAGGGTGGCACAGGATGGAGGGAGATAGAGTTAGTATTTCATAACATGACTATCACAGAAGTTTTTTGCGTGACTACACATGTATAACCTGTATCAAATTTCTTGCCTTCTCAATACTGATGGGCATAGACAGAGGAAGGGAGAAAATGTGAAACTCAAAGTTTTACAAATATAGTGTTAAAAGTGGTTTTATATGAGCTGGAAAATAGTATGTACAGGCAATGGGGTATAGAAATCTATCTTGTCCTACAGAAAAATAGAAGGACACAGGATGAGAGAAGGGGGAAGTTGATAGAAGGTGGGGCAGATTGGAGGAAGGGGCAATTAGAGTGCATGACATCTTGTGGTGAAGGGAGGGGAGAGTTTGTGGGACAATTTGGAACTCAAAATATTGTAGAAGTGAATGTTAAAAACAAAAATATGTTATTGAATAGAAAACAAATAAAGTACAAAAAAAGAGAAGAAAAAAACTTTGGGATATAATACATTAAAGATGTAAAGGCAAATGTGTTGTGCACAAAAATAATATATATTGCAAAGGGCAACTAGGTGGTGCAGTGCACACAGGAATGGACCTGGAGTTAAGAATATCTGATTTCAAATCTCAACTCAGAAACTTGCTTATGAGCTGTATAATACTGAGAACGTTATATGCCATTGGTTTGCCTGAGCTTTCTCATATGTGAAATGGGAGAAAAATGAGAAAATTAGTATTTACCTTTGAGGGTTTTTTTGAGGGGCAATTTGTTTTAAGTGACTTGCCCAATGTCATACAGCTAGTAATTGTTAAGTGTCTGAGGGCAGATTTGAACTCAGGTCCTCCTGACTCCAGGGACAGTTTTCTATTCACTGTGCCATTTAGCTGCCCCCAAGGGGTATTTTTAAGATTAAATAAGATATTTGTAAAACACTTAGCAGAATTCTTGACATATAACAAGCACAATCTAAATGTCAGCTAGTAGTAGTAGTAGTAGTAGTAGTAGTAGTAGTAGTAGTAGTAGTAGTAGTAGTAGTAGTAGTAGCAGAAGCCACAGAGGAGCTGTGGCACAGCTGCCATTTTGCAGCTTCAGTTGCAGCTTCAGCTCCTGGCCTTCAGACTGTAGGGGAATCTGGTGATCAGTCTGGGGGTAATCAATCTTGCTTTAAACTTCTTGGTTCTGGATTATGATCTGGGGTGGAGGTCTTGGGATGTGTGACCAGCTTGCCAGAGTGTGTGGGGGCTTCAGAGAGAGCACCCAACTAATACCTCTGGAAGTTGAGAAGACCCCATCATTTGGGACAGAAGCTACTCTGTCTGGTGGCAGAGTCCTACTGTGGCAACAAACCCCAAAGTCAAGTAATTAAGTGGCAACGTGCCTAGGCAAAGGAAACAAAATGAACAGAAAAATTCAACATTAGACTCCTATTTGGGGGGCAAAGAGGATCAAAGCATGGAACAGGAGGAGAACTGGGAGGTAAGAACTCCTGCACCAAAAGGCCCAAATGAAAATACGAGTGGGTTACAGGCCATAGAGGACCTTAAGAAGGATTTTAAAAACCAAATAAGAGAAGTGGAGGAAAATTTGTGAAGAGAAATAGAAGGATGCAGTAAAAGTATGAAATGAGAGTCAACAACCTGACTTAGGAAAATAACACTTTAAAAAATAGACTAACTCAAGTGGCAAAAGAGACTCAAAAAGGTAATGAGGAGAAGAATGCTGTAAAAAGTCGAATTTGCCAGATGGAAAAAGAATCTCAAAAGCTCACTGAGGAGATTCATTCCTTAAGAATTAGCCCAGGGGGGCGGAGCCAAGATGGCGGAGTAGAAACAGCTCATCCAAGCCACTCTGCCCCCAGATTCCCCTCAAACGATGTAAAAGGGGACTCTGAACAACTTCTGGAGCCCCAGGACCCACAAAACGACACAGAGAAGCTAAACTCCCGCTGAGGACAGCCCAGCAGCCCTGCAGGAAGGACCAGCGCAGTGGTCTGGGACCTGGCAGCATGCAGTGCGCAGAGCGCAGGAGCTGAGCCGAGCCGAGCCCAGGTCTGAGTGAGCCGAGGTTTTAGCCCCAGGGCGGCAGGGCCAGCAGCCAGCTGAAGGAACCCCAGAACACCAGGAGCTGTGGCCACTCCAGAATTATCAACATAGACTTGCCTAGGACAAAGTAAGAGGTTAGTGTCCTATGGACTTTGGGACTGGTATTAGGGAATGCGTCGGCTCCCTCCCCTGGGGGCTAGAAGCAGCTGAGGACAAACGCCATTTTGTAGTTTTCAGAGGCAACTCCCGCTCCCAGCCTGCAAATTTGTAGGGAGATCCAGCGATCAGTCTTGGGGGGTAATCGCTCTTGCTTTAACCTCCCTGGATCTGGATTGTGATCTAGGGTGGAAGTCGTGGGTGGGTTTACAGCTTGCCAGAAACGGAAGTTGCCCCCCACACGTTCGGGACGAAAATTCCTCTATCTGGCCTTAAAGCCATAGTGTGGCAACAAGCCCAAAAGTCAAGTAATTAAGTGGCAACATGCCAAGGCAAAGGAAACAGAAAAATGCAACCCTAGACTCCTATTTTGGGGGCATAGAGCAGGAAAAGGACTGTGAGGTCAGAAGTCCTGCTCCAAAAGCCCCAGGGGAAAACATGAGCGGGTTGCAGGCCATAGAGGACCTTAAGAAGGACTTTAAAAATCAAATAAGAGAAGTGGAGGAAAAAATTGGAAAGAGAAATGAGAAGGATGCAGGAAAAGTATGAAATGAGGGTCAACATCCTGACTGAGGAAAACAACACCTTAAAAAATAGACTAACTCAAATGTCAAAGGAGGCCCAAAAGGGCAATGAGGAGAAGAATGCCTTAAAAAGTCGAATTTGCCAGATGGAAAAAGAATCTCAAAAGTTCACTGAGGAGATTCATTCCTTCAGAGTTAGACTGGAGCAAATGGAAGCTAATGACTTTATGAGAAATCAAGATGCTGTTAAGCAGATCCAAACAAATGAAAGATTAGAAGGCAATGTGAAATATCTCATGGGAAAAACCACTGACCTGGAAAATAGATCCAGGAGAGACAATTTAAAAATTATTGGACTACCTGAAAGCCATGATCAAAGAAAGAACCTAGAAATCACCCCTTCAAGAAATTCTCAAGGAAAACTGCCCTGATGTTTTAGATCCAGAGGGCAAAATAGAGGTTGAAAGAATCCACAGATCACCTCCTGAAAAAGATCCCAAAAGAAAACTCCCAGGAATATTATAGCCAGGTTCCAGAATCCCCAGATCAAGGAGAAAAATACTACAAGCAGCCAGGAAGAAACAATTTCAATATTGTGGAAACACAATCAGAATAGCCCAGGACCTGGCAGCTTCTACACTGAGGGATCGAAGGGCATGGAATATGATATTCCAGAGGGCAAAAGAACTGGGAATGAACCCAAGGGTCACCTACCCAGCAAAACTGAGTATTTTGTTTCAGGGGAAAATATGGTCATTCAGTGGAATAGAGGACTTTCAAGCATTCTTGAGGAAAAAACCAGAGTTGAATAGAAAATTTGACATCCAGACACAAGAAGCAAGAGATGCCTGAGAAGGTAATCAGGGAAAAGAAATCAAAAGGAACTTATCAAAGTTGAACTATTTACATTCCTATATGGAAAACAATAACTGTGACTGATGATATCTTTCTCACTATGAAAATAATGGAAGAAGGGGGTGTGGTCACATGAATACATATGTGAATGTGTGTGTATATGGTTACAGTTATATATGGATAGAGGGCATAGGTTGAATTTGTTGGGAAGGGAGAATACTCAAGGGATGAAATTATGAGGTGAGAGAGGAAAGTGGCAAGAGGAGATGGGGAGAGACAGGGTAGTGTAAACTATCCCATGCAGAAGAAGCAGGGGGAAGTGGTTGCAAAAGAGGGGGAGAATAAGGAAGGCTAAAAAGGCAAAACCACATTCACATTGAATTTGGTTCAGGGAGAAAATGACATACAAACTAAATGGGATATCTCTACCTGCAGCAGGATAGGGGGAAGGGGGATGGGAGGAGGGATGATGGATGGGAGGGCATTCTTGGGGTGAGGGGAGGTTGGAAGTACCCACTATAAAAGAGGGACAGGATCATGTAGGGAATGGACCAGGTAGGGGGGTGGGATGAGTGGGAGGGAATTATAAGCAGCCTTGTACAATATATCTACTATGATAATGTTTTGCATAGCTAGACATGTA